>RJWT010000651.1:0-60934 GCA_004365215.1 Cuniculus paca | reverse complement strand
TGTTTTGATTGGTTTTATACTATTTTGTTTTGTTGGATGGTATTGTGTGCGAAGGTGTAAACAACTATTACAAAGAAAACAAGAGACCTTACGGTAGCCACATTGATTTCCTATTGTCTTGTTGTGAGGTCATGTGTTACTTGCATTGTTCTGTTCTGATTTGCTTTGTTCTATTTTGTATTGTTTTATTCTCTTTAAAATAAAAAAAATTAAGGGCTGGGGATCTAGCTCAGCGGTCTAAGTGCCTGCCCGGCAAGCGCAAGGTCATGAGTTCAATCCCCAGTGCCACAAAAAAAAAAAAAAAAATGTAATGGCTGAAAAAGAGACATTTGCCAGTTATATTCATGGAGGGAATACATTAAGCATTCATCAGAAAGATATTTAAAGATAACTAGGGAGTATGAGAAAATATAAAAGCCCCAAATTTAGCATATTTTCAAAAGAAGAGAGTGCAGTTTAAGTGCCTTGACTAAAATGTAGCATACTATAGTATTAAAATTTTTAAATGAGGAGCGTTATCTACATATCTAAATCCCTACCCTGAATTACTGAACTAATGATATCTATTGACTCTCTCTACTCAGTGGAGAACAGTTAAACATAGCTTTTTAAAAATGCTTGCAAGGATGGGTACTGTAATTTTGAGTGGGCTAGTCATGCTAAAATAACAAACTAAATCCTAATGACATAAAACCCAAAGATTAATTTTTGCTTCTACCCATTCATTGTTTTTGAGTTCTTATTATTTACCTGATACTGGACTAGATACTGAATTGTTTTTTGGCTTCCTTTAATATCTTTAAGTCTTATTCCATTCCTCATGGCTTATTATTTATTTCATTGGTTCCCTTGGGGCTTCAGGATTGATTATGCAAAACTGGTCCCTCATACCATTATTCCTTTTGGTCTCTATTGTCCTTTATGGACTTTGTATCTATTGCCTGCCAGATTTCTTCAGAAATCCGAATCATGAGGGAACAATGTTGCCTAGGGCTTCAAGATGACAGCCAAGGCCTACGTAACAGACACAATTAAACTTAACAATGAACTCCAGCCAGTCTGCCTGTGAGTTGCTCCTCATAACCCTCCTTCTCATTCAAATATGGGCAAAGGGTCTTGACATTGACTCATAATTGTTGGCATTCCTCCCAATGTGGGACCAGGCCAGCTAGCTCTGAGGTACAGTCAAATCCTAATATTGGTTGAGTGATCAATGATGCTTTCAGAGAAACATCTTAATCTAAAAGGGGAAACTTGCCAATGCCAAGACACAGTCACTTATGTGAGACTCAAAACAAAGCAGAGCCAAGAGGCCATGATGGAGGGACTGCACGCCTGCACATCTGACATAAGAACTCTGAGAGAGACTCTCTGAAGGTCTGCGCAGACATATGCCTAGGATAGGAACTATTATCAGAACTCTGACTGTGCAACGTGTTCCTGACAAATTGCTTCTATGACCTTCCTGCTGCAACTGTCAGTGTTCCCGATTAGTAATTTCCCACTCCTGCAATAAGCCTCTTGGACTGATGAACTTTGCTCCAGAACAGCTTATAGGAACTGCTCCTTTTTCCCTTTAAAAGTTTTCCTTTGCATCCACCTCTCCAAAAGTGCCTATGATCCATCATAGTACACATATCCCAGATTATAATCCCCTGCTCATTCCTTTGTCTGTGCTTTACTGACAAAAACAGAACTCTGCTGAACTTTAGAAACACGTCTTGCGGTGACTTGGGGATATCAATTCTGCTATACTTTCAGGATCAGTCATAGACAACCGTAACTGAGCCAGACTCTGATGCCAATGGTCAGAGGAAAGTTTGTCAAAATTTGTAGAAACTTCCACTTTCTAAAAAACTGGAAAATATTAGCAATTGATATTATAAATGTTTTCTTGTCAAAATTAAATACAAAATGAAAAACTATATCCCTCTTTTTATTCAGAAGGTATGTGAGGTTTAGGAGAACACACTGAGCAATGTAGTTCACAGGACATGTTCATTTCTGACCATCCTTAAAAAATATGAGAGTGAAAAGGACAAATTAGGCTTTTCATTAGGCCTCTTCAGATCTGTATCTGAGGTAACATATAATAGCAAATCATAATATAACGTTTACATCAATGAGCCAACTGAAAACTACTGAAAATAATTTTATAGTAAAAATGATTACATGTTTATTGTAAATGATTAAAAAATAGTGAAAGATATAAGGAAGAAAAAATAATCAGTTATACTCCTAGCCCCTAGAAGTTATTGCAAACATTTGCTGTTATCTTCCCAGCATTTTCCCTTGGTCTTCAGTTTTTGCACAATTTAAAACATACTGTAGTGGATATGACTGTCAGGCCAAATGTTCATAAGCATTTGAAATAATTTTTCCATTTTTCGAGGCCTATATTAATTTCTATATCAATCTTCACTTTGGAACTAAAATCCAATATGGGTTAATCTGACTGCCTCCATCTTTCCAGGGGTTGCCTTTATCAGGTAAAGTGCCTTATTTTTTACCTTCTGCCTCTCAGTTCTAAGTCCACCCTTTCTCTGCTGTGCGATGCTGGGACTGAGGTCCTGCATACTCCACTTCTGGGTCTCCTTTTTCAGCTGGATTTCCACTAGTCCTACCCACAAGAGCTGCAGAGGATGATGGAAGGCAGCAGGAAAGGAGGTGCAGTTACTTTCCTGTTAATTGTAGGTCCTGTTGCCCAAGACTGGCAGTTTGTTTTACCAGGAGCATTTAGCTTCATACCTTTCGATATAGGGAAAGATACTCCTAACCTGCTAGATGTCTGGTATGAGTTTGTGTTCTCTAAAAGCAAAGAATGAATTTTAGGAATAATGGAGGTTAAGAGAAGAATATATTTATAGAGAGAAAGAAAGCTTCTCTCTGAGAGAGACAGACAGACAGACATACAGACAGAAGGGGGTCTCAAGTGGGTTGCCAAAGACCCTGCCTTTTTTAGGAATTTTATAGAGCAAAACCACAAGGTGAGGTGTGTTCAAGGTGGAGAAAAATGGGAAACCACAAGATGGGCATGAGGTGGGACAGAACTATGGCCAACAAATAAGATTATGAGTATAATTGCTCAGATTAAGTTGATTAAATTGGATCAAATGGGGAAGTGAGACACATACCAAGTGGGATAAATACAGAACAGGACATCTTCCTGAAGGTGTTTAGGTTAGTGGCTCCTTCTGGCTTCCTCAAGGTGATTGATACCTATTTAGAATATCAGTCCCTGATGCTTATCCTTAAGAAGTATGTGGGTGCATTTGTTTTCTTTTGTCTTGAGGTCTGGTCCACAGTAAGAGGTGACTGTCTCTGCCATGATTGCAAGGTATCTGGTCTTCTGTACTGGCTCCTTCCAGGGCCTAGCCCTGTTTGACTGCTTATAATATTCTATCTAATTTAGCTGTGTATAACTTTCCCCCCTCTGAAGAAGTACCCTGAACTGCCATGAGGGAGTAATGGGTGATGCCTGATCAGGCTTCTTTATGCTGAAGGGGGTCATAGTTGTTGATCAGCAGTCAGAAATACTCTGCAGAGGGTCTAGCTAAAGGTCCTCAAAAGACACCAGGCATTTTTTTCTTGGGTAGGTATACAGTTTTAAATCTGGAGAAGACAAAGCCAAAGAAACAATTAAAGTATTCCTGGGCCAAATAATAGAATCAATAGGATAATTAAAAGTACAGTCAACCAAAATTTTCACCAGGAAGAGCTACTAATAGCTTCCCATAAGGAGGATAAGGATAAGAGCCAGGGAATTCTAGAGTCAGACATGTCATTGATTTATCATCTAGTATCTTGAACAGCTATTGAGATATTAATAGAAGGATCAGGAATGTACACACAGCATTCAGTTTTTACAACCACAAGCACCCCACTATGCTGCTGTTAGAATGTCTAATGCCATTCAGTTTTGGAGGACAGCCCATCTCTCATTAATTTTACTTTTTCATTTAGGGTGGAGAAACCAGCTTCAGTTTCATTTAAGGTCAGTTGAGTATAGTCGGTTAAGGCCTCGATATGTATCATATAACTTTCTCTCTGGACAAAATCTGGTGGATCCCAGTAAAAGCAATCTGAAAGGAATCTATCATATTGGTTTTATCTGTATCATTATTTGGGATTTGGCATCCTGTAGGCAAAAACAAATAATCTGAGAAATTAAAGCATGTATAATCAAAGTGTGAGCATTAGAGCTGATGGGTAGGTTTAGAAACTGTTTTTAAGATATAGCAATTTTAACCCACTGGTTCTTAGGCCCCTTATTTGATGGAGTCTGACATTTTGTCATCAGTCCTTCTCGCTTTAGTTATAATTATCTCTAACTTTTTGATGACATATGAGAACCAGATTAATATATTATTTTGAACAATGAAAAACTCTCTTTAACTTTTGTACATAAAAAAAATATGTATTGTATTTGTAAAACCCAGACTCAGCATCATTTTGATTAGTTGGCAACCTGGATATATATTGCAGTATCTAGACAGAATAAAATCTCTCCAGCATGGGAGCTGGGCTTTTAGGCATAACTAAAAGGAATGGGTGAAGAAAAAGTTATCACAGTTGAAGCTTAAGTAAGATTTGTTTTGGTGGCTATTTTTATTGAGGTAAGATGCCAGGAAAGAAGGCCAGAGAAGGACAAAGAGACATGTACCAATGTCCAGCAATAGGCTGGTTTCTTTCCCTCTAGTCACGATTACTCAGGGCTCCTCCATGGAGATGACAGTTGGAGATGATAGTCTAGCCAGAGAGAGGAGATGGAGTACCCAGAGGCCCTTTAGCCCTGCTAGACCATCTGGGAAGAGAAATCTGAGCTCTAGGGCCTCTGCATCAGAGTACAGTCTAGCTTCCAGTAGTAGCCTTTGCAGTCAGGGCATGGCTTGAGGTAGCCTCTTAAGACAGTCCTCCTTAAAATGGCCTGGCTTTCCACAGTAGTAGCAGTTGGGTTCTTGTCTTTGATAACTAGTCATTGAGTTCTTGGAGCCCTGAGAATCAGACTTAGGCTCTGTTTCTCTTAATGCTGCAGTAAAGGCAGCCATTTTTGGTCTCTTTGTTTTCTCTCCTTGGCTTTCTCCCAGTCCCAATTATAGAATACTAAGGAGGCAGTTTTTACTAAAGTAACAAGTGAAATATCTGGAACAAAAGCTGTCTTTTGTAACTTTTTTCTAATATCTGGGTAATAAACATGTCTTTATGCAAAGTCTGTCCTATCAAATCAGGAGCTATGGGCATATGTTTTACCAGTGCCTCTAGTAAATGATCTAAGGTAGCAGAGGAGTTTTCATCTTTGTCCTGAAAAATAACTGACAATCTAAAATAGCTAGAGGGCTTGATTTTTGTCCTTCTCAGGCTTCTAAGAATACACACTTGAAAATGTCTTCTGCCCCTATATCCTGTCTGGCTGTTAGTACAGCAGGGGTCTTCAGTGGGGGCTGCTTGTGCTACAGTGGAAACTGGTGGTTCCCCTGGCTGTTGATCTTCTGGCTGTCTAAAATTAACAATATGATAGTCATCTTCAAATGTCACAGCAGCTTGTAATGCTGCTTGTCTCTCATTTGAAGTCAGTGTTTGACTTAAGAGTAAGCATTACATCTTTCCAATCTAGTTTATAGGTTTGAGTTAGCCCTCTAAAGGTCTCAATGTACTTATCATTGTCATCTGAAAATTTTCCTAGTTCTCACTTGATTTGCTGTTAGCCACTGAGAGAAAGAGACATATGGATGGGGTAGTCTTATATGGATTATAGTTATACTTTGAGCATAAATAAGAATAGTTTCTTCATGTAAAAAAGAGTTTGAACATAGGCTATTCTGACCATTTTTCCTCTTTTTTATACTATGATTTAATTGTAAAAGAAGATAACAATTAATATTCCCCTCTGCATTCCATTTTAGCTCTAGGGTTAGCTAAACCATGCACATGTGCAGAGAAATATCAAATGGTTCTTTTTCAACATGTAAAGGTTGAACATCTTTCAGTGCTTAAGAATGCATTCCAAATGAGTTAGAGACTTAGACATTGAGCTATGCATGCAATGCAAAAGGAAATAATTTGGGTGTTCTTTCTTTATTTCTATTAATTTTTGTACCCTAAAGGCATCCCTTGAGTAGATTCCACTCCAGGGCAGGTGGATGTCATCTGGAGAGAGTAGAAGACAAGATTCAACCAGCCTATCCACCCTTGAACTAGTGTGTAATTTTATCTTCCCAGGTAGCTTGTGAACTTTGTTCCTACAAGACATTTATAAGCACAAGTTACAGTGATCTTTAGTGTGATAGGAATGTTTAAAGAAGGACATGTAGTCTAAATTGTTTGTAGTCTAAACTTTGTAAAGTGGGCATATGTAAAAAGGTGAGTTGGAAGTAGTTAGAGCACTTTTCTTGTTGTGCTGTGAGGGGATCCCTTCGGGAGACAAAAGCACCAATTGACTTGGGGAATTCCACCCTAGTCCCTAGGACAAAGAAGTCTCAAAGACACTTATGTTATCCATCTAATCACGTAGGCAATCTTCCCTAGCAGCAGGATAAGGCTATGCTTTATTTAAATTTTTATATTTTTGAAGCTCACATTTTAAACTTATATTTATCATCCAGCAATCAGATTTTACATGTTAGTAAAGACACATCAGTCTTCTATGCACACATAAAAGAACAGGCTGACTAAAATCTCTCTCTTTTTTCTCATAGTTCACATATGTAAGGCACAAATGCAAACCATTTTCTTACTAGCTGCTGTGAAATGTAAACAGTTGCAAGCCATCTCAGCCTCATTTCTGAAGGGACATGTAGTCTAAATTGTTTGAAGATTGACTGAAGAGCTTAGGGAGAATTTCTAGTTTACTAGCACAGAGAGATAAGTATGGTAGATAAATAGAGATTTTTCAGTGGTTGGGAGCCAGTTTCCACTGAGGAACTTTGGGTATCCTCCAGAGTAGCCCTGGCCATAACCCTTCAGTTGTTTTCAGTTTCTATTGGCCCACGCAACTAGAGATCAGTCTCCAGAAAGGAATCCAGCTGTCTGTCTGGTCAACATTCCATTGGTCATTGATTTCAACGGGGATTCGCCAAAGGGATGCTGGGGAAACCTGTCCTCTGCTTTAAGAGTGGCAGCTGCTGTGAGAGAGTTTAACTAACTGGCAGAGTAACCACTGTCTTGTCAAAGTTCTATAAGGGGGTAGTTAAAAATCTGAGCAAGATCATTACCTAGTTCTTTTATAAGTTTACAATAAAGTTTTAAAATCTACAACTTATTATTGAAGTATTTTCCTATACACATAAATGAAAGGCTGGAAAGCCTCCCTTAGGTTAAATGTGTTTTGGTCCTGTAAGTGTGGTGCTTTTGGAAATAGCTCCCTTTGGTTTCACTCAGAAGTCATTTCTTTCCACTGTGTCTCAGGTTCAGTTGCCCAAGGGAAATCTGCCCAGAACACTAAGCTGGGATATGGCTTTAATGTATGGGTGGGCAAAATTCTGATATCTCATCTGACCCAGAGATGGGGTAAGTGTCCCTCATCTAAGGTAATTTCCCTGTCTTTGGCATTAGTAAATGCTACGGGCTTAAATAAGTAGAAGGAAAAGGTTGGAAGAGTCTGTAGTTCTTTTTTTTTTCTTCCTTCTAATTTTACATGCCTCTAAAAAGAAAAGTACAAAGTGGTGGGAAAAGATTAGAAGGAAGGCCAGAGAAAGGAAACTGAAGGAGAACAGGCTGACATTTCCTCTAAAATGTAAAGGAGGATCAGAGCCAGTCTGTCTCAGTGAAATCTGTCCTCCAATTCTTAAGAACAGCCACTAACATAGTTTCTTTTAACTGGTGAGAGGAGACCCATGTTTTATCATATAGGCATGTATATTTTTCTAAATCTCACCTAGATTTTATTTAAGAAAACTCATTTAACAGAAATTTATATTAAAGTCTACTGGGAACATTTTAACATTACTCTCTCTAGTGCTATTGTCTAAATAAAGCCAAGCAAGGAATACCAGTAAATTTAGTAACTAGTTCAAAAGTAACATGTACAAGAACAAAACAGGAATAAAAGTATCCCATTAAAGAATATCATAATCTTAAAACCTTTTTATGTTTTACCTTAGATTTATCATCATTTTAACAAAGCAGGATAATGGACAAAGCATAAGCAATAGGTAAAGACGTAACAAAATTTGAAGCATAAAAATTCAATCCCAGTCCAGTCTATGAAACAAAAGCAAAACTCCATCTAATGATTTTGGTGGGACCTCCAAATGATACAGAGGAAAGAATTTCCAACCTGCTAGACGTCTGGTACGAGCTTGTGTTCTTTAAAATCAAAGAATGAATTTTAGGAACAATGGAGGTTAAGAGCTCAATATATTCATTGAGAGAAAGAAAGCTTCTGTCTGAGGGGAAGAGAGAGAGAGAGAGAGAGAGAGACCCAAATGGGTTGCCAAAGATCCTGTCTTTTTAAGGAATTTTATAGAGTAAAACCACAAGGTGAGATGGGCCCAAGGTGGACAAAAATGAGAACTTGCAAGGTAGGCATGAGGTGGGACAGAACTATGGTCAACAAATAAGATTACAAGTATAATTGCTCAGGTAAAGTTGATTAAATCAGATCAAATGGGGAAGCAAGTCAAATAGCAAGTGGGATAAATAGAAAACAGGACTTTTCCTGTAGGTGTTTGGGTTAGTGGCTCCTTCTGGCTTCCTCAAGGTGATTGATATCTATTTAGAATATTAGTCCCTGATGCTTGTCCTTAAGAAGTATGTGGGTGCATTTGTTTTATCTTTTGTCTTGAGGTCTGGCCCACAGTGGGAGGTGTCTGTCTCCCCCACAGTTGCAAGGTATCTGGTCTTCTACATTGACTTCTTCAAGGGCCTAACTCTATCTGACTGCTTATAATAATTTTATCTAACTTAGCTGCCTGTAACACTGTGGCCTATCATTTCTCAGCACTCCAGAATCTTTTAAAAGAGCTGGTAATCACTGGGCCTGAGTACCATCTCTACCAGGCTCTCAGCGAAACTTCCACATTATTTCCAGAGAGCCTTCTTTTGCCCCTTTTACTCTTCAATGAACATCTGGAGAGTCAATTTCTAAAATTAAATCCACTCTTTTGAAATACCTAGTTATATACAAGCCTTTCTCATGAGACCCAACTGATTCTTGAGGTAGAGATTCTGTGTTTCAATCTTGATGCTTTTTCTCAGAAGGAGTCCTCTATCAGTTATGTTTATATCCTAGGCATCTGACCTGAGCTCCTTAAAGGGCTCAAGAGGTTGAAAACACGAAAGTTGGAGATTCCCTGATTTTGTCTCTTTCCTATCCTGTCACTCGCTTTCCCTCGTATTCTGAACACAGAACTGGGCTACATGTTCGAATATTGGGAAGGAGACAGTGTTGAAAGAAGGAGAAAATGTTACTACTGCAAAAATGTGTATTTTATATCACTGTATTTTATATCAATATTGCATTTTACCCCTTTCCACAAGCACTCCTATATTCCCTTCCTCTGCTGAGCCCTACCCAAACTGAGAATTTATGAACAATGTAAGGATTTTAATGTTTGAAGCCATTAAGTTTTGGAATGATTTTTTCACACACCTACATTATCCAGAGCTGACCTATATTTTGTGTATGTATGTGTATTTATAAAAATAAATAACTTCCTGTATTCTGTTTTGTTTTGATTTTCTAAGAAGTAAGAATCTTCATTAACCTGGTTTCAGATTAGACTTGAGAAAGTTCTGAAAAGCATTTAATATATTTAATATACATAGAGCTGAAAATCCTGCAGCTCATTTTCCTAAGGGTACATAACTTTTAAAATCTATTGTTGCATTCAAGTTATAATTTTCTCTTGTTCTGAATTATCAAGCATTCACATTTTTCTCTCCCATTAAAGCTGATTTAAGCATACAGGTTTGTATAGTTTATATGGGATTTGGCTCCATGGTTGCTTGAACCAAAAGAAACTCAAGATGGATGAGCTTTATTAACTCTATGCATCCATATGTGTATTTATGAAGCTGAAAAGCAAGCCCGAGATTTTATGTGCCTCTAAAAGATAGAATCTTTAGAGAGAAGCATGCTCCTGCTTCCATAAATACTGTGTCAATAGCTTGTGCATCATCTAATAACAATAATAAATATTCCTCTGTCAAAGACAACTTCAAGTTTGCAATTGATTTTGACCATTATTCCACATTGAATGACTGCAGGATGCAACAAAGTCAGAATGACGATGTAGACCAATATACGAAGACAATTTTCAGTCAATTTGAATAGTTCATTTAACCTTCCAAATAGCTGCAAATATAGGATTTTAGGTATTTTGAGGCTGAAGTGCAATAAATAAAAGGTTTCATGGGGAACACAGGTTAGAAGAAAGCTAATTTAGAGATGTTGCAAGTGATCTCAAATGGGGTACTAGATTAACAGTATATTTTTGAAAATATTTAGTAGTCATATGATGAATAAATATAACTATAAATAAAGGCAATTCAAGAATTCTACAAACAAATATACAAATGAAATTCATTTTATAAGGGAGAAGTTAGCTCCATTTTCCCTAGAAGTGTGGAATAATTTCTCAAAACAATCTTAAATGGAAACACACTGGAATGATGGCTTAATTGCACAAGAGTTATATTTAGTTCATTGAAAATCCCCTTGAATAAATCAGTCTCAGAAGAGGGTATTTCCATCATTGGTCAAAGAAGTTCTTCAATTGCTATTGGAGGTGGGTGCAGATTGAAATGACTAGTGATCATCAGGATTCTTAGATTTGCTAAGAACTATTTGAAAGCGGGCTATGAAGATGCAGTCTGGTTGGTGCTTATGGGCTTAGAACCAGAGTAGAGAGGATTTTCTGCTACTGGAATGTCTGGAAAAGAACCAATTCCCACAGGATACTCACACAACCCCAACTCCTTAGTTGCTTTGGAATTGCTCTGGGCATTAAAAGTAGAAAAAACAGGGTCCATTCCATCTATCTGCCAAGAAAAACCAATTTGATAGTACTAAATTTGAATATAATAATATATTCAACAAAGTTATGTACCCTTCAAAAAATATACTTCAGAATTTTCAGCTCTACATGTATTAACTATATTAAATGTTCAGAAGTTTCAGTGCTAGAAGATTTTGGGCAATCTTATTAAATGGTAGCAATACTATGCAGAAGTATAATACTAGTTTTATAATCCATAAAGTCAATGAGCAGATAAATACAGGAAAATTTTTATTCCCCTGGAAGTTCCCTGGTGCCTCTTCCCAGTCAATACCTATAAAGGTAACCACTAATCTGACCTGATTTACTATAGGTTACTTGTACTTAGTTTTAAACAGATTATTTGAAATGTTAAATATAAGTATTAGTAGTTACTCATCTCCCAATGGTGGCACACATAATATATTTATTTTCCCTCATTAATTTATTCAAAACACTATCCAGTACCAACATGGTCCAGCAAGCATCAGGAACATGACTGAACAAGAAAGAATCCATGTCTGTCCTCAGAAACAACTATCGCATGCACAAGTAAGCTTGTAGTTATGCTACACTGTGGTAAATGCTACAAAATGAGGAAGTACCAGATGTCAAGAAAGGGTGCAGAGCATGGGCATGGAGTTCAGTGGTGGCTTCTGGAACAACTGGCATCACGACTGAGTCTGAAAGGATATGAGTAAGGGCTAACCAGACAGAGATGAAGAAATACAGAAACAGGGTGAGCTAAAAGGAAACCCTGGAGCAAAAGAGAGCTTTGACTATTTGAGGAACTGAAAACAAACAAAACATTCTTATAACTAGACAAGTGAACTGGGGTCAAATCTTGAAGGATTTCACAAATCAAGTTTCTGAGCTTTACTTGACTTTAAGGACAATACAAAACTATAGAAGCATTTTTCAGCAAGACTGTCATCAGATTGTATCTGTTTTAAAGCAAAACTACTGAAAAAGAAAAGTTTTGAAGACAACTTTTTCATTGATACTTTTGTTTAGGACAAAAATCTAAGCACCTCTTCTACCAGACACTTTTAATGCCACTTTGTTATTTGAGCAGAAATGGCAAGAAAACATGCAGCAAAATAAACCTAAGAAAATAGGCTTGATCTCTAGAGTGAAGTTTAAGGGTGTGTTACTTCAAAATTCCACCTTATCAGAAAACCAGTAACAGGCACAAGTTAAGTAGAAGGCCCATCCTTCACAGTGGCCATCAAAGGTTACACATCTGCTTTCAACATCCCTTTGGTAAGACTCCTTCACTGTGCTACATTTTCAGCTTTACAAATTACACTTTAACTATTTTCTTGGTGTCTATATTTCAGCGATGGTCATTATTAGCCTAAAACAATCTAAAAGAAAATAAAGTCATGTTTGCTGATCTCTCTAATTTGTAGGTCTCCTCTGAAATATTTAGATTAATGTTCTGGATAATTCTTTCATACACCTGCCTTGTTTATCTTGCACTTACATTGTCCGAATAGATATTCAAGGTGATTAGATTAACTAGGTAATCACCAAAATCTCACTCTGACTTATCATGTAGGCACAATTTATGTAAAGTGGCTACATGTGTTGCCCTCTTGACTGATAAATGAAAATGCAATGCTTGCATCAATATCACATTAATTTCCTCTTTCTTACTTAAATAGAACCCATTACTTATCCTTTTTATTTCTTGCCTTATGCTAAAAATCACATAACATTTCTTCACAACGGTGTTGTTCAATATTTTGTCATGGCAGAAATGTTTGCACAATAGCTAAGTGTCTGTAAACCAGTGCTATTTACTACTGTGCTGACAAGAAGTGAAACTAATGGTAGGTAGACACCATTTAGAAAATCCTTGGTATGGGAAGAAATTCTAGCATGAGTTCATCCTAGTAAGTAGTGAATTTTAACAGGATCCTGAAAAAAAAATATACATATATATACCTCTTTTCCTAACTACATTATAAACCTTAGAGGACAAGTGTTATAGGTTTAATTGCATCTCTGCAAAGTACATATGTTAAAGTCCTAACCTTTAGTATCTCAGAAAATAACCTTATTTGAAATGAGGGTCATTGCATATGTAACTAGTTGGATTAAGATGAAGTTATACTGGAATAATGAGGGCTCTTAATCCTGCATGACTGATGACCTTAAAAAGCAGAGGGGCTTGGACATAGTCAAGCACAAAGGGAGAACATGATGCAGGTTGAAGTTAAGCTGTCAAGCAACTACCTGAAGAGATGAGAGAAGTCTGGGACAGATCCTTCCCAACACATTGTTGGCCTGCCAACACTTTGATTTTGGACTTCTGGTATCCAGAACCACAAGGCAATAAATTTATGTTGGTCTAAGGCACCCAGTTTGTGACATGTTGTTATGGTAGACCTAGAAAATAAATATAGTAAGGGTTATGGCTCATTTAGTTTTATATATCCTGCTCATGAATGTTGACCGAACTGAAATTGCAATCAGTTCTCAGCTACTGGGGAATGTGCTAGGGTCAAAATTAGCTTTTTGCATCTGATAAGACAGGCACATGATCAGAACAACCTTCCATTCCTGACCCCTCCTCTACTCTGGAAGAAGATGAGGAAGAAGTTGCTTGTGCCAACGGACTACTCACTAAGATGGGCTGAAGCAGCCACAGTAGGGTACTGCACAAGGACAGGACATTCTGGGAATCTCACAGACTCCAAGGTTGCTCCTCTTCAGATTTTGTACACATGTGTGTGGGGTCAGATGTGTCCTCGATCTGCATTTGAGAAACTTCTCTTGAGAACACCTCTCAATCCATACCAGAATCTACTGTGACTCATGAGAAAATGTTAATGAAACCTGTCCTAGGTGAACCTTTATTTTGGTTGAAGGAGGAGGAGAACATAAATGAGTAGTGTGGGAAAAACCTGAGGAAAACTTTTTTCCCACTAAATATAATGTAGATACTTATACTAGCTTTATCTCAGTTGTGCATACCAAAGAAGAAATCCTTGTACCATCTACATGGAAGTTGGCATCTAATTATTGTAGAGTTGGTAGTTTGGGAATTGGGATACACACTGAAAGTAAATAGCATATATCCAGCCACATGTGTGATGTATACAAATCTTGCCTGAAGCTTGAAGACTTTTTACATTGAGATGCATTTACTACCTGGAGCAGATCATCAAGATCCAGAATATTTCCAGCATCCAGAAAATTCCCTTTTGTTCCTCCTCAGTCTTTTTCATCTACAATATTCAGTTAACATTTTGTTACTTTTGCCCAATCCTATTGACAAAGAATGTTTCTGTAGAGAGAATCTGTGGCAGTTCGCAAGCAATACAAAATGTAAAATCTGGTCCAAAGCATACTGTGTTGCCTTTGTATAGTCTGTGGAGACCAGGGTTCGCAAACCTGTTGTCCTTAGATGAAACCCACTCTATGCATGTTGTATGGACTACAAGATACCTTTACAAACTTGAACCTAAAATTTAAGGCATTTCATAAGATAACCATAATTTAAAGAAAGGGAAAGGCGCTTCTCTCTAAAAATTGGAAAACTTTATGAATCCTTTCCAAAATATGACCTTGAACTGAGCAGTGGCTGCCCCCCCAAAGTGTGAGCCAAGGAGCTCTGTTTCTCTTCACCATTTACACAATAACCATGTACGTGTGCTGACCTCATGCATGCCCATTACCTGCTGGTCTTTGGGCTAGCAACAGCTAGATAAGACAATAAATGTTAGGCTCATTCTTATCAGGAGACTTTTTTTTTCCCCAACAAAGGGAAAATTTCTTTCAATACTCCCAAAATATTTTTAAAGAAAGTGGAAATTGAAATTGGGTTTTAAATCAGTACACCATTTCTTATAACCCTTTCCGGTAATTTACTATATCTACCATTATTATATACTATACTAAGTAGTTTTATGTAAACACATGCATCCACATGTAAACCCACACAGTGGTGATATCTAACATCTAGATTCTGGCTGTTGTTTAATTCTTAAAACAATATTGTGCTGGAAGGTACTCATTTCTCATGTGACCACAACTTCAGTTTTGGTGTTATCTTTTCTGATTAACTAGTTCCATTAGATTTAAAAGTGGAAAGTGCGGTAAATCATCTTTTGTCATACTTTCTATTCTAAAATTGAACTAAAATCAATGTATTGGATCAGTGTTAGACATGTGCTTAGTGTTAGGCATTATCTTTAAACATATATATATATATATATATATATATATATATACATCTCAACAGCTTTGCAAGTAGGACATAGTTATTTTCCTTCATAAAAGCCTAGGTAATTCTAAGTATTATTATAAAAGCTTCTCATTCAATACAGTATAAAACATTTTCTATTTTAAGGGAAAACTACATCCAATATAGGGTTGGAATGAAGAATGTCTTGACTTTACACCTCAACAACTTTTCTCCCTTTATGTTTTGCACAAGCTCATGTTAATTGTTTACTTCAACCTCTAAGAATGTAATATCATTTCTTTCCATTTTTTACAGCATAGGACCCCACATGAAAATGGAGCCTTATCATCAATAGCTTGTATTATGGTTTAAATCTGGGGTGTCCCTCAAAAACCTCATGTGTTTGGAAGGAAACTGGATCATGGGAATGCTATACATGATTTGCTCTTAGAAGGTGGAGGATGCGTGGGGCATGGGTGGAGGGGGCCATGACCTATAAGGGCATATCTCCCTCCTTGGCTCCTCCTTTCTCTATCTCTGTTTCTTGGTTATCATGACATGAGTAGCTTTCCTTTGCCAGATCCTTCCATATTCTTTTTCTGCCTTGAAGCTGGATGACCATGAATGTAACCATGAGCCAAAATAGACCTCATTTCCTTTAAGTTTTGGGTGTAGAGTATCATGTCTCAGTGAAGAAGAAAATAACAGAGACAGCTTTTGATACCAGAAATGGGGATATTGTTGTTGTGACTACCTGACCGTGTAGTTTAGAAGCCTTTGGAACTGATTTATAGGAAGAATTTTGAAAGATTTAGAGATGCTGACTAGAGAAACCTCAGAATACTCTAAGCCATGCTTGAGCCATACCAATCAAAACTCAGAGAAACAGAACACAAATATAAATGCAGATAGTAAAAGCCAGGCTCAGAAGGTGTCAGTTGGGAATAACGTCTCCATTGGTAGTTAGACTTGAGACCATGTGTGCTATGCTCTGGCAGAAAATTTGTTTACATTTTATCTATGGCCTAAGACTTTTCAAGAGACTGAGATTAAGGGTGGAGGACTAATTAACTGGCAAACAAAATTTCAAAATGGTCCAATGTTCAGGCTGTGGCATGGATATTACTCGCTGCTTTTAACCATATTTACTGTGAGAATCAGGAGCAAAAACCTCATTTTAAAATGTTTCTCCAAGAATGAAGCACCTGTAAAGTTGGATCAATGGAGAACATGGTTGCTAAAAGGTTCATGATTAAAGATAAACAAGTACTTTGCACCAGGACAATAGGAAAGATGACTGGAGAGCTTGTAAGGAATTAATAAAACTAATTTCAAGGCTGAAAGGTGGAAATTTTTAACTCTTTCATTTGAAAAGAGAACCCCTGGGCACTGTGCTCTTTCTGGGATGAAGAAGATGTTTCCCAGAGTGTAGTCATCCAGATACTCAGAGGCCACTGCAGCCATGATCCATAGGTACCTGGCTACTGCTCAAGATAGTGGCAGACCTTGATATTCATGTGATGCTGGCTTTTTAGGCATACGGAATGCTAGAACTATGACTTCAGGGAAGTTTCCACCCAGATATCAGAAAAAGGCTTATAGACTAGGCAATGTGTGCCTAAGAGGGCAATGTGTGATGCTGTGAGAATGAAGCCAAAAGTGCAGTGGCAACTCCAGAAAGTTAGAGAAGCCAAGAACATGAAACATTCTAAAATAGTTGCAATCAGTGGGCAAAGTTATCCCAAGACAGAGGCTCTGATGTATTGCCCAAACTATTTGGAGCTCACATTTCACCACAATTTTTACCCTGGGTGTAGGACAAGGAACCACAGGATTAACTGTTTTCCCTGCTGAATTTCAGTCTTGCTTTAGTCTCATTGCATTGTCTCCCATTATTCCTCCTTTTTGGAACAGGAGTGTTTATCCCATGCCTTTGTTTCCTATGCCACTGTATGTTTCCTTTTGATTTTCACAAGGACTCACAGTTCAGAATTTGCCTTGAGTCTCAGAGAAGACTTTGAACTCAGAATTTTCATCAGTGCTTGTACGCTTAACACTTTGGTGACTCTTAGAGATGAACTAAATGAATTTTACACAAAGAGGTGTATGTGAGTATTTCAGGGGATGGGGTAGAGTGTTATGGCTTATATTTAAAGTGTCCCTCCAATGCCTCATGTGTTTGAAAGGTGACTGGATCCCCTGTGAATTGGTGCCATGCATGGGCCATTGAGGGGACAGCCAGACACCAGCCTTTTCCTGTGAGTCAGCACCAAATTAAAAAAAAAAAAAGAAGTCACCAAGAAGCAAGTCCTCCCTGTGAATCAGCACCATGCACTGGCCACTGAGGGGACAGCCAGATGCCAACCTTCTCCCATGAGTCAGTGTCATTTGCAGACTGTGTGGGAAGAGAACAAAAAGCAAGCCCTCCCTGTGAATCGGTGCCATGCATGGGTTGTGGGGGAAGAACCAGATGCCAATTCCTTCTGGCACATGGGCTGGGAAACAAGAACAGCAAACACACACCACCCACCCCATCATAAGTGACCGGCTGATCCAGAGAAATACAGGCTGCAATGATGGCTATTGAGGTGGAATACAATTCAATGCTTGTAGTGTCTAGTGTTTCACTGACTTTGCAGGTCTAAAGTCAGTAGTCTGATAATCTATTCAAAGGATAGTAATATGCAATGTAGCATCTATGGGAGATCTCCTGAAGGTGGTAGCCATTCTTAATTCCCTATTATCTTGTTTTGAAGTCCTGTATCATTTTCATTGTTTTGTTGGGTTGGGCTTTATTCTGTTTTGTTTGATTTTATTATATCTGATGATATGAGCAGCTATTTTGAAGATAACAAGATATATTATGGTAGCCATTTTGGATTTACTATTATCTTGTTTTGAAATCCTTTATTGCATTCATTGTTTTGTTTTTACTGGTTCTATTCTGTTCTGTTTTGTTTGATTTTTACTATGTCTGAAGGTATGGGCAGCTATTTTGAAGACAAGAAGTATTATGGTAACCATTGTTGTTTTCCTATTGTCTTAAAATCCTGTGTCACTTACACTGGTTTGTTTTGATTGGCTTTATATATATTCTACTTGGTTTATTCTCTTTAAAATAAAATTTAAAAAAAGAAAGAAAGATGACCGGATCATGGGGGCTTTATAGCTGACTTGCTGTTTGGAGGTGGGTTCTGGGTAGAGGTGGATAACTTGGGGCATGACCTGCAAGGATATGTCTTCCATGGCTCATCCTTTCTTGCTCTGTTTCCTGGCTCCATGATGTGAGCAGATTTTCTCCACCAAACCTTTTCACCATACCTCTTCTGCCTTGGAGTCTGCCAAACATGGACTGTAACTGTGAACAAAAATGAACCTTGCCTCTTTTAAATTGTGAGTGTCTCGATTATTCAGATGTTGTGTCTCAGCATTGAAGAAAGTGACTAAGACAGCTTGTGAGCAGAATTTCTACCTGATACATCAAAGAGTCTTCAAGCAACTTTAGATAGATAATTTTTTAAATTGATTAACAAACCTTAAAATCTTAGAGACAATGAATGACACAGAGGAAATAAAAAAGATTAATAATGGAATGTCTTTCAGGATTTAGTTAACTGTATTGCAAATTGTCATTTCATGCACATATGTACACAACTGTAAACACATGCACATATATCACAGTAGTTTTAAGTTGCATGTGTCATTTCATAAATGCTCTATATTTTTTATTATGCCCTAAAAAGTCTTCAATAAGTCAGTTTCTAGGAATCACCAGCATTATTCAAACTCTTGAATTAGTACAAATTAAAATAACATTTTTGGGGTCATTGGTGTCATTGGTAATAATGGTAAATGCAATTTTGTTCCTATTCAATATCTATGTTTGGGAGATGGGAGGCTCAAGTTTAGCTGGAGAGGGCAATGCAGGTAAAGTTGATAGGCATAGACTCTAAAGCCAGCTTAATTTGTTATGCAGTAATAAAGCTAAGGGCTTCTGCCCCTGAAATTATGCCATAAAACCCTAATGCATCTACCTGGCCTCACTTTTTCTTTCCATCCTAGTATGGATTACACAGTAAGTACATCCTTTAATTCCTCCAGCTTCCTTCCCCATTCTCTGCTGTTTGTAGCAACCTTCCTCCAATAAGTTATCTAAACTAGTCACTTCTCACTTCTCTCTTCTTGAACTCAGCAGGTTTTCATCCTACTTCTTTCAATGAAATGATTCCTTAAATCTGGAATGCAAAATCCAATGAGTATGCCTTGTTGCTACTGTTTTTTTTTTTTTTTTAATTCCAATGACCACATTCTTCTAACATTCCTTCTGCTGTGCTGGCCATATCTTCTCAGTCTACCTTGTTGGAAACCTCCTCATGTCCTGCATGTCTAAACAAAATGCGGTCTGCCCTTTGAGCCAGAACCTTCAATGCCCTATCCCATGTTCCAGGTTCATTTCTCTTCTTTGCTGCTTAAAGACTCCACTCTTTGGGAAACTTGACATACTAGGGACTTAACATATGGAGTATCCTTCATCTAGTTAAGAAACTGGAGGATAAATACTCATGTCTTGATAGAACAGTTTAGAAGTTTTTATGCACTCTTCTTCAGAGAATCCCCGTGAAAACTGAACTCCAGTTGCCCTAAACGATAACAGGCACATCCATGCACCCTCTTACTGGTTTATTAGTCCTTCCCTCGTTTTATACCCTCTTTCATTTCCTGAGCTTCCTGGGGTCCCACCTTTCAGTTAAATTGAATTCATAGGATAGTTTTTGGGAGAACTCAATCTAAGACAGAACTTTTCTTTCAGTCAATATTTACTACTTCAGTGACTGAGAATTTCTAGTCCTGATTCTTCAGATACTGAAATATTTTGACTAATTCCAGATGTAGATATCCTTCCAAGTCCTCTTTATTTCTCCAAGGCTATCATGTCTAACCTCCAACAAGATCCATTATTTGAGTATCCATTGGATACCTCAAACTTAAATTACACTATTTTCTTCTTCTAAATATGCTTTTCTTTTATCTTTCCAGTCTTAGTAAATAGCACCCCACTTTTCAAGTTGCTCAGGAGAAACCTGTAAGTTATCATTGATGCCTACGCATTTCTACCTCACCACACTGGAAATCTTTGAAGGTTTCTTGACTTTATCCCCTACTACCTTAATTCATATTGCTTTGGTAGCACTGGCCTTTTGTTATACCTTGAACACTGCAAGTAAGCTCACATCTCACATCCATGAGGTCGGTGTTGACAAATCCTTAATATTGGCCATGATTGTGGGTTTATGTGTGTGCTGGGAGTCTAGAGAAAATTTATTTTTCTCTTCAGGGCAAACTAATATTAACTAAATAAGTAAATAAATAAATAAATAAATAAAAGACTTGCCTACACCCTAATTGGATTTTCCTTGCTGGTAACAGATTGAATGATCTGTAATTTAAGTATTCTATAGTCTGATGCAATCTATCTAGTATTTATAATATTGTAGCATAGACAAAGCAAAAATAAAAACATAAAAAATGTACAAAAATAAAAAAATAAAATATTCAATACCTGAGGCAAAATTAGGCTATTTAGATTACTGGGCACAGCAGACTTCCCTGGGGGATCTTTGTTCATTAGGTGAAAGGATTTTACAGAGGATTTCTCCAAAAGCATATAACAATTTAATTTAGCATCTTTTTTAACTGAGAAAGTAGACATGAACTGACACTGATGCATAACCAATTGAAGAGTCAGTAGCACATGTTACTTGAAGCCATATAGGAGAAAATGATTTTCCTTATCAGAGAAATCATGCTCAAGTACTTAAAACTTTCCATTATAATTGGTGTCTTGAAAAAGTAACTATTTTTAATGCTCCTTTATTTAATCCATTCTCAGAAGTGACTTTTATGATGATATTCTTAAAGAAAGCACAATAAAGAAGTGACAAAATATGAATCAAAAAATAAAAATGTAAAGATTTGAATGTTAGGGATGAGACTAAGTATAGGTGTTGGATGTGGGTAGAGTATCGCAGGCAAAAATGGGTTACTGTTAGGGATCAAATTTAAGCAATGATCAGAAGATGAAGCAGGAGGAGGTGATTAAATATTCTGCAGGGTGATTTTTGTACCATGTGGGGGCTGAGTTGATATAAATAAATGTGAGAACCTCCTGCGATTAATATTATCATCATTACTGTACTCATTCAGGAAATTATAGCTTATTTGGTACTTTATTCCTCATATTAATGATGTGAAATTTCAGGACAACCCTCTAAAAAAATAAAAATGAAAATAATAAATCAGCCTGCGGTTCTTAAAAGTCTAATGAAATCCAAATACTTCCCCAAGGACGATGACTCAGTGACACAGAATTGGCAGTTGTTTGTTATTAGGTCATTGGTTTTTATTGGACTTTTTCCGAATTAGGAAGGAATCTGCAGAACCTTCCTTTCTTTCATAGTCTTGGACTCATCTAAAGAGACCTGGATTTGAGTCATCAACTGGAAAAATACAGTAGAAAGAGCTCTCAATTGGTTAACTACCCTTTTTCAATGGATGTTAAATTATAGTAGTTTTAACTTAAAATGTTTACAAGAACCATTTAAAAAGTTTTATTTTGCTTCAAGAAAAAAGTGGAAGAAAAAAACCCATTTATCTCAAAGAGTATAAGGGGTGTATAACATGATTTGTCAGTATAATTTGGCCATGCCCTGGGTACGGTAAAGAAATGTTACCTGTGAGTAATCCTCAAGTTATCTCTTTTCCTGGCTACTCTTTAGGAAATAAAAATTCTGCAAATGGGCTACTGCTGCTTCTAAATCTGGAACATCTTCAAATGGCAGACACTTTGTCTGTTCAAGGGGATTTTCCTCTGTATGTTAGCCTGTCCGTGGGCCAGAAATAACTGGCTCCACACAGATGATGGATCTGCTCTACTTTGGTTTGGAAACCTAAGTAAAGCTACTTTAGCATATTGAGCTAGATATATCTTCTACCAATTCTCCCCTTATAAATAACTTTTACCAAGTTTTGTCTTACTGAGCATTCACAACGTATCATAAATTATTTTACTCAAGCTGTATAACACCTCTGAAAATGCTTACTTATTCATTCCACACTTCTACTGAACCATATCTGGCATTAGATGAAGTAATATATGGTGTTGTCTTGTCTAGCAAGGCAGATAAATCCTTTCTGTGAATTTATGTTTCAGTGAGATGGGTGCTCAAATTACAATTAAACCAAACGAATAAAACACTTGTAAATTGTGATGTGTTATGATTGAGATCAAAAGTAATGGGAGAGGTCAAGAGAGTCCCTCTCAAGAGGCAATGGTTAAGGTTCAGAAGACAAGGAACCTGTCATGAAACATGTGGTGGGAAGGGCCTTCAGTGACTGATGTTGAAGCTTGTACAAAAGTCTTGAGATGGAAAAGATCTCGGTATTTTTAAGGAGACTAAAAAAACCACTGTGAAATTGTAGTGGAAACAGCATGGAAGGAAACGCGAAAACATAAAGCATTATTTTTATGTTTGGCTAATAATCATGCATTTATTGACAGGTTAATGTACTAGTGTTCTCCAGAGAAATCAAAGCAATGGTAAAGAAGACAGAGACATTTAAGAGGAGGTTTATTATAGAAATTGGCTCACAGTATATAGAGATGGCAAAATCTCACCATATGTCATCTAAAAGGTGAAGAAGCAGAGGAGCTGGTGGCTCAGGTCAATCCAAGTCTGAAAACCTGAGAGCCAGGGAAGTGGATCGGATAATTTTTGGGCACAGGGCAAAGGCTTGAGAACCTAATGGGGTTGCTAATGCAAGTTCTAGAGTCTGAAGTCAGAGAAATGATATGTGATGTCCACAGGTAGGAGATGGTGGGTCCTTCTTGCAGAAGAGAGAGTAAATTCACTTTTCTCTGCATTTTTATTTCATCTATATCCTCAACTGATTGGATGGTCTCCACCTACATTAGGTAAGGATAGATCTTCTTTACTCAATTTACGGATTCAAAAGTCAGTCTCTTCTGGAAACACTTACACGCATACCTGGAAATAATGCTTTACCGCCTACTTGGGTATCCCTTAGCCCAATCAAGTTGACATCTAAAAATAAACATTTAAATCAAGGGATATAGATTCAGTGAAATTAAGCAATACCCTCAAGACCCCAGCCTCCTAAGCCAGCTTCAAGCCTAACATTCTTTCTACAAAATTATGCCTAGTTATGACTTTTTAGATTACAGGTTTTATGCTACATGGACAAGTCTGACATTATTTAAGGTAGAAATTCACCCAGATGTGGGCCATGTCAGCACCATGAAGCTGTCTAATGGGTCTCAGCAGAAATTCCAACGCCTACTCGTCAGCGGGCTTCATGGGAAGGCTGTTCATCATATGGAGAGAGATGAGAGTTTTCTGGGTCTCCACTGGGACTGAAGGCTTTGTGGTATGAAATTTTGCACTTCATAGTCCAAACTCCTCAAGTTTGTGGTTCAATAGTCTGGGAGAAATTAGAAGACATTCAGGGATAGGCTTCAATAGTTACTGAATGGCAGTACTTTTCTGCTTGTTAGACGAATTATGTGTGTGAGTGCGAACATGTGCATATATCCGTAAGTATGCAGAGGAAGCCATACAATATTAGTTTTGGTTTGAACCACAAATGCATGTCTTATCTTTAAAAATGATAACATCAAACTTTTTTAAAAAGTTAAAAAAATAAAAAAAATTGAATTCCAACTTTAGTTTTTATTATCCAAAATCTACTTCTTGCAGTGGAAAGTAAGAGAACATTAACACAGTCTCAATAGTAGGCTGATCACCTTATGAGTACTACTTTTTAAAATTTTCTCAAAAATCCTAGGCTGTGACATTTAAAATTTCTGTTTAAAATATTTAAAAACTATGGCACAGCGGAGGTGTTAGCTGCTCCACATCACAGATCCTTGCATCTTCAGTGTCAGGACTCAAACTCAAGTCTCTTTTACAATTCAACCAGTTGTTTTCTCCAAGAGCTCCAAAAAAAAAAACTTCCCTCTTTTAGGGGAACCATTAAACTGATGGTGCATATTTTCACTCCTATATTTCAAAACATTATCTCCTTGCAGGCTCATGCCTTATGAATCATAAATATTTCTGTAGAGGCTGTTTTCAGATTAAAGGAGTCTCTTATCTAAACTTTCACCCACCCCTGGAGATTAATCGCCTAGGACATGCCAACTTTCCTTCTTTCATCAGCTGAGGGATGTAAAAATGTCTCTTACTCAGTGCTTTGTCAGTGGAAAGAGGGAGATAGGTGACAAACATTCTCCTTTCAACAAAATCATTTGAAGGACATGCACCAATATGTGGCTTTGATTTTTATATCAGAAAACAACACATTTTATTATGTAATATTTTTATGATGACAAGCACTGAAAAATAATATGAGTTTTCCTTTCCTACTGTGAATCTGAAACAGTGTTTTGCACTGTTTAAGAGGGAAGCATGTGTAAGAACGAAAAGACTAGAAAAATTACTTTTTATAATTCATCAATATATGAAAGGTGATATCTCAAATTTTATAATTACAAGAAAAAATGCTGTTACTAAATTGCCAGAGATATTCATGTGAGCATTATCACATGTATCCTTGTGTGTGTAAGCATCACTGTGAGTTACCACTTGAACTTTAGGATCACACATTTCCTTAATTAAGGTTAAAACAAGCCTGAGGCTCTGAAAGATCTATACTCTGTTCATAATCAAGGTGTACACAAGAGTGGTTGTAATGGTATATTAATGTTTTGAGATAAGCATCATTACTAGATGTAGTATTATTTGTCTGCACTGACTGGGGTATAATTTAAAAATAGATATTCTATAGTAGCATTTCCTTCCATCCAGTAACACATTTCAGGAAGAAGCATGAATTTAAGTCAACCAATGTCTAGACTCCATTAGCAGACGAATCCCTCTTAGAGATCTGTATTGTCCTGGACAAGTTTAGCTGCTCCACTGAAAAACCTAACAGACTGATTCGTAGCAAAAGATGTGTTTGTCACTGACCACTAGGGCTCCAAGAAGTAGTCACAAGAAAGCATCTTACAAATGGAAGAATAAAAAAGAGACAAGTTTATTAAATACTAATCAAAATTAAGGCTGCTCAATTTTTCAGTAGAATGAAATGGGCTGCTCTCATCAACTCAATGCAAAACCAAAGACCATATATTTTGCTTATTTTAAAGACATAATTGTGAGAGGCTGAATAAGCTTCCATGTCATTGGGGAGAAAAGCCAGAAATAGTATGGGGTGTAGCTGTTTAAGGGATTGGATGCCCAACATTATATCTCAGAGTAGAGCAGTGTGTGTTGGTGTTATTGGATTGCTCCAGATTTAAGAAGAAAACCTATATATAATGAGAAGCACCTATAACTTTCTAACAGTAATGGATAGAGATAGTTACAGATATTTAAATTCGAAAGAAAGTATTGATCTGTCATCTCCTTTACCGCCAGTTGTTTGGCATCCTATTTTTATTTTACAAAGATCCTTTATAACTCTCATAAGGTAGACTTTTCTTGACAGTATACTGCTGTTGCTAGAATGTTCTCCATTAATCTCAATAAGAATATAGCTTATGGGTTGTTCCTGATATTGATATCTGGAATCAGAAAGTAAAAATTTGCATATTTTCCTGTAAAATGTAAAAAATACTCTAATATTCAAACACAGCTCTCATATTTTCTTTGATCTCTTCTTCCCCAGGCTAGATTGCTTCATTTGATTTTTCAGACATTCCTCATCTAACATGCTACCAATCTCCCACAGTTTCTTGTGCCTATCCCTGAAAGTTCTCTAGTTTGTATTATTCTTGTCTTCATACTTATAATTGAATGCTACCTTATAGTTAAGCCAAATGATACAAACAGCAGAGGCTGCACGGGTCTGTATTTTCCCTTCATATCTGTTAAGGATAATGGACTAAATCTAGACTCCATGTCTAAAAGTGTAGGGTTCTTAGTAATTCGAGTACTTTCAGATCCCTGAAACTAATGATAGAGGGCAGTGCCCAAGCCCTTATGCCATGACTCCTAAAGCGATATTAGACAACTATCCTGGGATGCAGGGATTAGAGAGAGATGAAAAGAATGTTCTAGCTACCATGATAGTTTTTTTCTTTTCCAAAGGAAATTTAGATACTCTGATAGATTCTAGTAAGACCCTTTCTGCTGGGTGCAATGGTGCATGCCTATAATCCTAGTACTCTGTGAGACTGAGGCAGGAGGACTGCAAGTTTGAGCCTAGCCTGGACAACTTAGCAAGACCCTGTCTCAAAATAAAACAAATTTTAAAAATTTAGAAAGTCTGAGTTTTTAACTCAGTGAACTCAGTATGGGAAAAACATACCAATTAAAAACCTTTCATTTTATCTTTTATTAACATTCTATGTCTTAAAGAATTTTTCTCTAATTTGTATGTGGAAAAATACACAGAGTCTAACATAGACACACACCCAAAAGTCTTAAAAGAGTGAGCAAAAGAAAGGTAACAGAAAGCGTGCTCATCACCAGAAATGTTTAGGCATGAAATTATTGTGCAAATACAAATCTTGAACCAAGTGTCTTCCGAAACTGTATGATTCATGTGTTTATGTATCAATCTATAGATCTCTTATCAACCAATTGATTGATCTACTTTTATGCCTGCATGCATGTGTGTGTATGTGTGTGTGCTATTCCTTATTACGAACACCTAGGCCTTGGTTTACAGTGCCCAGAAATAATAGTGAAAAACCTATTAGTCATATAAAGTTCTTGACAAATCATTACATGGTATTACCAAGAGGATTTCAGGGTTTATATAAGGGTCTCCCAGAACATATGGAGGAACTTATGCAGAGTACCATTGGGCTATCAATCACCAAATCTAGGAACTATAATTCTATTAATTGAAACATTCAGGCAAGTTTCCAATATCCAATACTTGCATAATTAGTTTTTTAAATAATATGCTTGTCCAAGTTTCCCTCCATTTTGTTTATTTCCACTTGGCTTTCTAGCCTATGATGAATACTTTGAATCTTAATCTTATTAAGTTTTGAATTCTCTGAAAGTGTAGTAGACATGCATTTCTATTCAAATTATCCCTAACAAGGTGAAGGACAATGAGCAGGAACACGGCATCGGACCTCTGTTTCCAGATTATGCAGGTTCACAACTCTCCTTGTGGTGTGCAGGTTAGAGTAAACTTCAATGATAGCTAGAGAACTGGCAAAGAAAGTTGACTTGCTGGCTGGGAATTTAGCTCAGTGGCCTAAGCACCTGCCTGGCAAGTGTGAGGTTGTGAGTTCGACCCCCAGTGCCAAAAAAAAAAAAAAGAAAGTTGACTTGCTACTAGGTGTTGGCTTACAGTTCCTTAAATCTTATATACACTTAGAATTAGATATATCTCAATGGCCAAATGATTTTCAACAAGAGGGCAAGACAGCTTAATGGTAAGGAACGATCTGTTCAGGATGTACTGGGTTAATCATGTAACCACATGCAAAAGAATGAGATTGGACAAGACTCACTCCGACATAAAAAATTAGATCAGAATGGGTCAGAGATCTAAACATAAGAGCTAAATCTTTTCAACTTGTAGAAGAGGCAAAACTTTTTATGACTTTGGATTATAAAATGAATTCTTATACAAAAAGCACGAGCAACAAAAGAAAATAAAAGGTTGTGTGAAATTGAACTTCATATGTGGGTGTTGTGGCACACTCCTGTAATCCAGATCTCCAAGAGACTGAGGCAAGAGGATCACAAGTTTGAGGCAAGTCTGGGCAATGTAGCTACTTGGCAAGACCCTGTTTAACAGTGAAAAATAAAAAAAGTTGGGGATGTAGTTAGTGTGAAAGTCCAAGGTTCAATTCCAAGTACCTCCAAAACTTCTGAGTTGATCAAAATTAAAATAATTTTCTTCTGCAAAAGACACTTTCAAAAACAGGAGCTGGGCATGATGGTACATGACTGTAATCTTAGCACTCAAGAGGCTAAGACAAGAGGATCACTGTGAGTTCAAAGTGAGTTCGGGCCACATAGGGAACTCAAGTCAGCCTGAAGTACACAGCGAGACCTTGTCTTAAATAAATAAATAAATAAATAAATAAATAAATACTGAAAGCAAAGCATAAAATGAGGAATTTTTTTGAAAATTATGTTGCAAAAGAAAATGAAAATAAAAAACGTGAAGTACTGCCAAGTGATACTACTTGGATGAACTTTGAAAATATTAGCCTACATAAAGAAGCTAGTGCCAATGGACCATTTATGATATGATTCCATTTATCTGAAATGTCCAGATAAATGTCCAGAGTAGGCATATCTATAGAGATAAAGTAGATCAGTGGATTCGTGGGCCTGTGGGGAGGCAGAAAAAGAAAATTATTACCAGTGGGTACAGGGATTCTTTTATGGATGATAAAGTGTTTTAAGATTGATGATCCATGCTACATCAACCCCAACCCCATTTCCCTTCCTTTAGATTTGGTAGACTGGGGACATGTGCAGACATAATGGATTCTGATTCCAATCAATAGGATTTCAGAATATCAAATTACCTTCAAGATGAAATTTTTCTATTTGAAAAGGATAATTCTAGATAATGCTTCCATGAATACTGATAAAGAGCCACAGACTCACTTTGCTGAAAGAAAGGTTTTGTGGGTTTCCTAGTTAACAGGAATATGTGTGGTACAAAAAGCTAGCAGGAGACTTGGACAGAGGTAGGTGTAAGACTTGAGTCCTTAACAGATGTCACATTTTGCTTCTGAACTCATTTAGTAGACATCAGTAGTAATGAACAACACTAAACAGGACATAAACTTGCCTGCATTGATGCCATATAATGTCAAGTGTTAACGTAGGCACAGTCCCAGAAATCAGCTCCCTGAGAAAGAAAGAGTATTGGAGCCCCTCTTTCTCTCTCTCTCTCTCTCTCTCTCTCTCTCTCTCTCTCTCTCTCTCTCTCTCATTCCCTCTTTCTCGAGTTTGCAGTATGGATTCTAGACTTTGCTATATGGATTAGATGTCTCCCACCTGCAGGAAGAGTGAGTCTCATGGAGCTGAACTGATTTGCTTTGGCTTGCAGGAGCTACTCTGGCTCATCTTTTTGCATTTGTGTATTCAGTGATGTCATTTTGGTAGCTTGGATCGGAGGTGGGGGGATTTACACCACAAAAATTGGCAAGCGCCATAAATTTGGCGTTTATATCCTCTAGAGATCCAGCTGTGAAACTTTTTCCCAGTGAGTCTCTCAGAATTGACCAAGGAAGGTAGTGTAGAGCAACAGATGATGCATTGTCTCTGTGTATAAACAGCTTAAAGTCATGGCCCAAAGACAACAGGATGAGAGCTGAGCTCGGCAACACCCACATCAGTAATAAAGAGAATTGGAGTGAATCAGTACTTGTTACTAAATAATAGTCACATCCAATTTATATGCAGGACATGTATTTTGGTGAAGTGGTTTGTTTTCAGATATATAATTATAGTTGCATTTATTAAATATTCTAAATTACTCTTTTTTAGGAACAACTTTGTATAGTCATTAAATTCCAGGTTCCATTTGCCCTTATTCTTTAGGTTTTCTCCTTTGCCTCAGAATAGCAGGCAGTAAAATATCCAGTGAATAAAACTTTCCTTATAAACCATTAGTAATAAGTAGAACGATGTTAGGATTAATAGGAATAATTAGAATAGACACGTAAAGTAAATATACTCAAAATAGGTTCTTGCAAAGACTGAAAATGACTTTGATAGGCACACGTGTATGCTGATATGCACTCCGGTGAAGAATTCCAGTGGAAAAACCATCCATAGAACTGAATTTTGCCCTTCCAAAAGCAAAGTTAGAAAAAAAAAACCTGATCTTTCTTTGCGTACAAACATTATTCAAAAACTTCTTTCATGGAAAGGCAGTATCTGTCTTAAGAGGTTCTTTGAAGAGAAAAATATGTGAGCATGTGGTAACATCATGGTCCATACACTCCCTTGCTTAAAGAGTTGCCAGAGGAAGTAGGGAATCAAGCTCTTACCGTGTAAGCTTTTTCAGTTGTGTTGGCCAAGGGAGCACCAATTCTGGTGTCTCTGATGTTTAACACATCAAGAAAATGGAAGGAAATAGGGTTGTGGTTGGAATCAACCTTGCCATTTTCCTGGCATGAAATCAAAAGTTGCTTAGTTGTGCCTTTGCCTATGAAGAATTAAAATTTGAGGAGAAAATTTGAGGGAATGATTTAAAAGTTTGGTAGAATCTTCCACTAACTAACCAATTAAAAATTTATCAGATACAATAGTGAGTCGAACCCTCTAAGCCAAGAAACTTGGATTATTTAAAAAAAAAAGACATCTTTATTTTCTAACTGCAAACTGGAACGATCATTTTCTCCTATTATGAATGCAGGCAAAAAACCACAGTGACTGGTATATGATTCATCAGTAATAGAAGTCACAGATGTTCTAATGTAATATTTTAGTAATTGCACATATCTTCAAAAACCATCTACCTTCATCACTATTTTGAAACTATAACATTTATTAAACTTTGCACTGTCTTTGTATATAGTTATTAATAAAGAAACATACATATGACTATATCAAAATTTGGTATTTTAATGTTTTGAAAACTACATTTCAATATAACTGGTTTTCTTTGGGATTTTACGTAATCCTGTGCATTTTAAATTTTTAAAAACATGGTTGTGGGAAGAATCCATATGCTTCATTAGATGACCAAAGATGTCAATGGAGAAGAATTCAAGAACCTTTGCAGACAGATGCCAAGAGTCATGGGGCAATGTGTCTTCCCTGAAGGCCAGGCTTTCCCATATATTGGAGACAGGGAGAGGGAGAGTCCTATCCCACCTAGGTTTGGCTATTAATCTTATTTAAAGGTTAATGGTAAAGATGATTTATGCAATATGTTCACAATTGAATGAAAGAAAAGTAAGCCAGTAAGCAAGAAAGACAGACAGAAAGAACTTTACAAAGGAAGGAAGGAAGGAAGGAAGGAAGGAAGGAAGGAAGGAAGGAAGGAATACATCTCCCAAGCAGTTGTCAAAGGGTATAGAAAGACCATGTCAAAGTGTAAAACCTTTCTTTTCAGGATTGATCAGAGGATGCTGGGTCAGAGGGTTGCATGACTGAGATGCGACCAGGGACAACGACCTATTCGAGCCCAAGCTGTAAGCAGGAAACTAGGACATTTTTGTGGCACATGGATTCTGCTATTATTGTACCTCCTTGTGTGACCTTGGATAAGTGACACAATCTCATATGAGTTAGCTTTTCCATTTTCTTCTTTCCACACTTTATTTGTCTGGCTATGCAGAAGTCTTGAGATAAAATGCTTACTGAAAGAGAATCAATATGGATGATATTTTAAAGCAAAGACAGTGCCAAGATTCTGCTTCCAGATCTTCAGCATAGCTCTACTCCTAGTGTCACTCCCTACTGGTTGAATTTATTTCTGCTTATATTCTTAGATCATTTTTCCATTTGTTACCATTCCACTGTCAGCAGCTATCATGGAGTCTGGCATCACCTTAGGAAGCCATCTTGTATGCAGTGCTGAAGGAGGGGATGCCTTATCCTTCCTGCACCACGGATTTTTTTCACCAGAATGTTCATTTCCTTCCTCACAAAACCTGCCCTCAGACCACCTATTAGTGTACAGGTCTGTGTTTCTAAACCTGAAAAGCGTCGGAACCCTTTTGGAAAGAAAAACTCCACTCACTTCCCAAGAAATGGATGTTTCACAATTGTTGATCACCAGTGCAAAAGGTATTGACTTTACACCTAAAAAGTTTTCGGAAAGAAAAATTCAAAGTTAAACGAAAAACATACGTGAGAATTCCAATGAGTCTGTATTGTTTGAGAAACGCAAGGGTACCTGTTCCATTAAAATCATGTTTTGTCTCTCAACAGTTGATTGAATTCTGACAAAAGTCAAAATTGTAGGCAAACTGGATGAAGATTAGACAGGATTTCAGGCATCATGAAGTGAGCAGAAAGGAGCCATGTTGAACTGAAATCCTTTAAAGTAATCCTAGAATTTATAACATTGTCAGCTATCAATTGTGACTATTACTAGGCTGATCTTGCTGAATTTTCTGATTGAAGCAACTCAAAGTAACTTTTAAATAGGGCTACCATGTTGAACTAAAAGAGAGAGAGAGTCTTCCTTAGCTACCACAAGGCCATGACAATAATAAAGTCTGTTCTCTCAAAGAAAACACAAATTTAGGTTAGTCATTGAGATACCTGTTGTACCAATGTGATACTTAAATTATTTTAAAAGCTGATTTTCAGGAAAATAAACTCTAAGATTCTTGATTGAAATTAATTCCTTCATTCATTGTTCACTTTCAGAAACTTAACATGGAGATTTTTTTCCTGGAATAATTCTGATCATCTTGTTTTTCAATGTGCCTTTTAGCAGAGCTAACTGAATATTTCTCTAAGTCTGTTCTCCATATATTTATATATCTTTCCCATTTTTCAGGCACAAAACCATCAGGCTCATTTTTATTTTTTGCGGCACCAGGGATTGAACTCACGACCTTGCACTTGCTGGGCAGGTGCTTAGGCCACTGAGCTAGATCCCCAGCCCTGGTGTTTTTGAGACAGGGTCTCACTATGCCATTCAGGCTGGCCTTGAGCTCACTTTGTAGCCCAGGCTTGTCTCAAACTCACAACGATCCGCCTGTCTCAGCCTCCCGAGTGCTGGGATTACAGGCGTGAGCCACCACGCCTGGGTCAGGCTCATTTTTAATAATTGGATTTCCACCTGCAGGCTGGGCAGGGGAACATATAGGGTTGAACACAGAGAGTAAAACTCTGGATTATTACAGAGGGGGAGAAAGATTACAGCTTCAGAGGAAACAAGGATTAACGTAAGACTTCTGTATGCATCATAATGACTTCTGAATGTGTCTGCACCTGGCTATGCGGGACCCACGCTCATCTACTAACCATGTGTGTGAAATCTGTTGCTCACGCCCAGCTATGTGTCTGAAAAACCTCCCCCTACTCCTGTTTTAGGATGAAAGTAAAGCTTTTTGCATTCAGGTAACTAAAAATATCAGGCAGGCAGCCAAGCCAGAGATAATTTATTCATCTCATTCATTAGCAGATGGACACAAACCAATAGGAAAGAGACTGTTGCTCGTGCGGCAGCTCTGCATGGCTTTCGAGAGGCTGAATTGTGTCTCCTATTCACAAGCCAAAGCAAAGAGGATCCCAGTTTCCAGGTGTTGTGCTGAGAGGTAGATGTGGCCTCTGTTATTCTGCCAACTCACCGAGGAGTGGAGATTTCTAGATGGTCAGCTGGTGGGCAAAGCATAAGTAATGCTGGCCTCACACCAAAGAGATGCAGGCCCCTCTTGGCAAGCCATAGTGCTTGCATGGCTGGAAATTCACTGTCCCTCTAGGTATCAGGTTAAAATTCTCATCAGAATTTGGGCATCAACAGGCACTCGGCCACATCCTTTGGATCGTTTGCCTTATTCACCAGAATCACTTCATTTCAGAAATCCGGTTATTTTGAAGCCCAAATGAATATATTTGTGTCCTGCCCAAATTTGGATTCTGAAAACAATCAGATTTCATAAATCCTCCAGACATATAATCCTTCAGGCACCTGAAAGACAGGACATTTTTTTCCATAACTGCTAAGTCTTTATTTAGAAATAGTGCACTTTATCCATTTTGCTTTCACTAAGACTCATCTCTCTCAATACCAACTCAGAAACTGATGGGAGTCATAAAAACAAAGAAATATTTACACTTGTAAGATTTTTAGGTTTCAATTAAGTTGTCCCAAAAGTATACTCATTAAAACCTAAAAGCCTTACTTAGAGTAAAGTAACCCTCACACTGCCTCATGCTAGCTCAGAGCTATTTATTTTCTTCGAAGCATCTTCTCCTCTTCCTTCTCCCAATTGTCAAGTGTGCTACCAAAACACAGAAATACTAAGAATCAATACCTGAGAAAAGAGAAGTCTTAGAAAATGATTAAAACTTGGTTACTCAGAGAATTATATTCCCCGAATAAGAACATATAACAAAAGTACAGAAGAAATGACTGCCGTTCTCTGCAAGACAATCTGAATAAAAATCACCTCTGAAGAATGTTTAGTTACAATGCACAGAATATTGGTGGTGCTCTGATGAGATGAATTTCTTAATTGTTTGACAGTTCAAAATTAAATTTTCAGTTTTAATACTTCAGCTTTGCTCAAAATCTTTCTGAAATGTGTTTTTCTATTTTCATAAGAGGGGAAATTTTTGCATCCTTCATTTTAAAAGGAAAAGAAGTGTTTTGTAGTAATTCTCTTCTAAATCTTCACTGTAACAAAATAACCACATTGACTAATTTGAATTTAATTCATTGTAGGTATTTTCAAACATACACCATTATGTTATACACTGAAATACCTAAATGCTCAAATGTATAAATGTGTAGATTACATGTGAGTATAAATATTGGTATAAAAATTACAACAAATATAAACAATTTAAGTAATTTTCATTTATCTATCACTCAGCATCAAAAATTAACAACATTCTGCCTTTTTAGTTCATCTATTTTGAGCAACTCCTAATTTTTTCCTCTATATTTGAAGTGAATCAAAGACTTAATCTTATTTACCTCATCAGCATATATGTGTATGTGTTATAATTAAAAACTTCAAAAATAAAACAAAATACTCCTCTATAAAAATAGAACTGAGGGGAAAGTGTATTAAAAAAAGAATTACGATGTGCTGTGTACATGTACCAATGACCCACAAGGAATGAAATCATTATGTACTCCAACATATACCAATAAAAATTAAAATTAAAAAAAGTGACTCCTTAAAATCATTTACTGTTCAGTATATATTCATTTTTTCCTTTATTGTTTCAAAAGTATCTTTATATTGATTTGCATCAGGATCTAAACAAGGATCACACACTGCATTTTACTCACATGTCTTTAAGAATCTACAGTACTTTATTTTACATTGTCCATGTGGTTACAAGGTAAACTGAGGTATGAAAAAACTGAAAGATTATATTTGAGCAAACAGCATTTTATGAATTGGGTATCTCCAAAGCTTAAGTGATTTAGAGGCTCCCATAAGAGGACTTAAGAATAAAGCTTTACAGGATAAACTATAAAGTAAAGCAAAGAAAATATAGGTGAGTTACCATTTCATTGCCTTATTTGGTTTACACTGTTGGAAAGTCCCCAGTTATATGTTAGTTGGTGATTTCTTTTAGTCTTTTCATTTTTGTTTTACAAAAGCATTTACGAGAAATATCTCCAGTTACATTTCAGCTATGTTTGCAAATTGAGCAACGTTAAGGTCACTTATCAGACCTAACAAGCTCTATCTGCTAGGGGATTCTGCAGGCCTGGTTTTCATTTTAATTTACTTTAAAATACTGTTTTTAAAAGGCAGGTGGGAGGAGGGAAGTTGATATTGTAGGATTTTCTATGTTCTGCAGATTTCCATTTGATTATATCCTTATAGAGTCATTTAATGTGTTACTGTAGCCTCTCTATTTCCAGTAAACTGGTAATTATACCTAATAACTTAAGTATACATTCAATTTATTCAATTTTATAGGCTGTACTGTTCACTTCCTGTTGTGTACACCAGATGGAACAGAATGTTTGATTGTCATCCCTCTTTTTTTTTTTTTTTGAGACAGTCTTGCTATGTTGTTCAGACTGACCTTGAGTTCACCATGTAGCCCAGACTTGTCTTGAACTCATGACAGTTCTTCTGCCTCAGCCTCCCAAGTGCTGGAACTACAAATATGCACCACTATGCCCAGGAACTGCCCTGTTTTGAATGATGGTTAAGAATCATAATTGGTTAGGTGTCAGCCTGATCTAACTTCAATAAAAATTTCCATCAACCTTTTGCCTAATGATTTTAAGAACTTGAGGTAATTATCGCCTCAATTCATTAATTTCTCAGGGGTTGAAAAATTTTGATTCTTCTTCTAAAAAGAATTTTTCTTTAGCAACTATTTATCTTAAAATACAGAGTATATTGGAAAGTAGGATAAAAGCTCCCCTCTTCTTCAGTTAGCAAGTTACAGGAAGATTTGGTGTTCCCTCTTCTTTAACTTTCTTGTCTATGATAGTGGTTCAAGATTCACAATTTTTTAAGAGAGGAAACATTATTTTAAAAAAAAGAAAGAAACCATAATCATTCCCTCACTAAATGATTTGCTCCATCAATACAAGTCTTACTACTGAAAGCCATTGTGAGTTCTCAGCACAGAATGATCCTTAATGAAAATCTTGTTACTATTACCACAATTATCTCACTTAGGGGAGTTTTTTCATACATAAGAAAATACCCAAGAAAGTACATTAATATTTGATCAAAATTACTCTTTGCAACAAAACTCTTTTGGAAATAAAATTACTTATTTATTGTCTACTAGTTTTATTGAATTTGACCTGGTACTGAGGCTGTTTACAAGCAATATCACTAAAGTTACATTTTTAAAAATAAAATTGTAATTTCATTTGCTCACTTATAGTTAGTTCAATAACTCTAACTAGTCATACTGGAAAAACTGCATTGAGCTGATGCAAAACTTTTACATTTCATCTAGAAGGCAAAGTTTTATTCTCGAAAAAGAGGGACTCATCTTGTTGCATTTCTTTTCACTAAAAGGATTTGTCTCATCTAAGACTTTGAGTTAACATGTTTTTGGAATTGCCCTGTGATCCAGTTAGAGCTTTCACTAACAAAGTATTCAGAGCAGTGCTGAGGCAAGGGGAAGAGACTGGATTTCTTTTTCAAATATATAAAATCAAGTTCAGTATAATCATTTTCTATAGTATTATTAGTATGCCTACAGCTAGTTTTTCAATTTAATATACTTGTAAACATGGATGCAAGGTTCTTGTATGACTATATACAGAATTTCTTTCTATAATTTTCAAAATTTTTAACTGTCTTACAAACCAGGCACATTGCTCACACCAATATGAAGAGATCTTGACAATCTTATGTGGAACTGATAGACAAGAGGGAATATTTTCAGGCAGCAGTCATAATTTTTCCTTGACTGTTAACATCTGCTTGCTAAAGCCTACATATATCCCCAGGGTATTGGGTTTGTAAACATTACTTGATGATGACATACTAGATATTACGAAAATGTGTCTCTCAGTCCACACCCAAAACCCTCTAAAGACCATTTCATATTTTCAGACTGTGGTCAGCAGGCTTTTGGGGAATTATTTGCAGTTTTTTTTAAACTGAAAGCTAAATAGATTCTTTATTTAAAGTAAATTCCTGACTTATGCTTGCAGGAAACAAGATGGCCATAAGCCACAGGTCAATTTTGAAGTAAAATGCTTTAGAAAGAAAGTTTGTTTCGTACATCTGCTGATAAAAAAAATTGCTATAAATTATAAAATCGGACCATTTATTGAAATAAGTGTATACATAGCCAGAGAGGTATTTCTTTGGTCTCTTCAGACCCCCAACACTTCAAAGCTATTTTCAGAAATAAAAAATAAAACTAAAACATTTTTGGCATTCTGGATAGTCACGTAACAATTATTTTAGCAATACAGAATAGAGTTTAATAGTGAGGAAAAATGCAATATTTCTAATATTTCTAAGAGAGCAGTTCTTTTAGCAACACAGAATAGAATTTAATAGTGAGGGAAAAATGCAATATTATGGCTTAGTTCTAAAATGTTCCTAAAAAATCTCAAGTGATTGGAGGTGGGGCTTTTGAAAAGTGATTGGCCCCTGGAGGTAATATACTCATCCATGGACTGATCCATTGATGAGTCCATAGCTGAATGTGCTGTTCGGAAATAGGGCCTGGTAGGAATCATTTAGGGGCACAGCTTGGAAGGGTTTATTTTTGCCCCTGGTTCCTCCCTTCCCTCTCTGCTCCCTGGATATCATGAGTTGAACAGCTTTCCTCTACCAGGCCCTTCCACTATGCTACATCTGCCTTGAAGCCAGTCAGTTACAAACTGGATCTCCTAAATCTGTAAGTCAAAATAAACCTTTTCTCCTTTAGTCAGTTATTGTGTTCAAGTGACAGGAAGGTGACTGGTACACAAAGTAAAATTTAAATCCAGAATGAACATCTGAAATAAAAATTATTAGTTTGACAGATTCAGCAAGATTACAAACTGAAAGCAATAGGGCCATTCCCATATAGGCAGATAAGAGAAGAAATCCCATTTGACCCTAGAAGAATGCTTTATAATCATGGACTTACAAAACCATTGAAATGCAAGAGAGTATTCCATGCATATAATGATCATTCTAAAATAAAATTACAAGTGTCTAATCAAGTAATAAAATAATGGACCAACTTTTTTATGGAAAAGAAACAATGAAAGAAGAAAAACAGATGAAAAATTTAAAATTGTTATAAGATGAAGCATCATAAAGTTTATCCCTGTTTCGTCTGATTCTTGTTACTTTGTGCATGGTCATAAACAAAAAAGAACACCATTAAAGACTTTGGAAAACTTTCCAAACATTTAAGCACAAATCATAAGAAGAAAACTACTGAGGGATGATAATAAAAGAAAATTATGATACATTTAAATGAAAGTGATAATGAATTTCCCTAGTCTTCATATACTTTCTGATGACCAATTTTCTTATAATTAAGCTCATTAAATGATACAATTTAATTATAAGGTAATTTACTATGTCAAGTTACCTTAAATCATCACAGTTTTATCCTGAAGGAAAAAAAAGGTTCTTATTTTTGTACAACCAAAGTTAAACTCATTGAAATTAAATGCAGGGAGTAATTTTAAGGAAAAGATATTCCAGTTAGTTTTTTTAAAAAAAGTATTTTCAGAAGGCTTTGCTAAAATGTAAAGCATTCTATTAGAATGTGAACTCCATAATAGCCAGTATGTTATTTTGATCACTGATGTACTACCAACATCTAGAATAGTGTTAGAAAGAAAGAAAGAAAGAAAGAAAGAAAGAAAGAAAGAAAGAAAGAAAGAAAGTGTTTATAAGCTATCCTTTTGTGCCCATTAGGTGAAAAAGAACAAAATAGTATATGTTCCTTCAAATATAATTAATCTTATATTAGAAAATATAGCTTTTATTGGCTACAATAAACTGGAATGAAGTTTGAGAAATACAGTAGTGATGCTGGTTAAGTAGTCCCTTAATTAAACTACTGAGTATAATTTGGCATTGGTATGTAAAACGGTGAGGTTGGGTCCTCTGTTACTTCTGTTTGCAGATCACAGCTGGCTATACAACCTTTGCGACTCAGATCTCCCTCAGGCTTAATTCAATGCTGTATTTTCATTATTCCAAGTTCCTTACTTATGAACAATGCATATTTGCATTGTATTGGACTCTGAAAAACATGAGGCCAGTCCTGCTGCAGACAGTTTTTGTAGTGGTTGAATCAGCAAAAGAATGATGCTGTATCAGTAATCAAAGTTCAACTCATGCAAGTTAAGTTACTAATAATGAACTATGAGTCTGTACAATTCAAAGCATTCAACAAAAGAAGCACCAATTAGTACCAACCCGTTGTTTGTTTGGATTACATTGTCCACTCCCAATCAAAAAACACTTAGGTAAAGGTAAGAATTTGAGCTATCACTATGCATTTACCACTTCTGACTTTCAGCTGCCAAGATTATAATGGAATTCTAATGTTCCGGTACAGTCTTAAGTAGGGCAAGTTTTATTTTTAAAGCTCTCAAGAATCATTCACTCATCCCACTAAACATTTTCAAAAGATCCTAACTTTACTTGGTAGTCATTCTTTGTAATTGCAGAAATCATAGTACTCAAGAGAACTGTAAAGTCAGCTTCTCTTAAAAAATGAAAGTTTCATACTGGGGATTTACAGGTCTCTAAGGTGTGGGCTATCGTGAAACTCTAATGGAATGTAGATATTCCAGACACATTGCCAGCACTAGTATTGTACTTCCTACCTACACCATGGTTCACAGATAATGTCCTGTAATCTATTAAGACATGCCATTTGCCAAGGTTTGATTCCTTACAGTTAAGATTTTTACTAATGAAGGAATATTATCACTTCTAGTATTTAAACATGGAGTCATTTATCATCCAACAGTTTCGAGTTGAGCACACATCTTTACCTTTTGGTCACATGGTTTAAGGTTGGATTACTCTCTTTTATTTGTAGGGAAACAGCACATAGGATCCATAAACTCACTCACTGGGTCATAAATATACGTCAAGCAAATTACAAGTTATGGTCAATACTATCATTTACATGATGTTTGAACACCCACAACTATCCAAGAAAGAAAGAAAACCATAAGACAGTTCCTTAAAGAGTATTAGTTAAAGTAAAACTAAAACCAAGTACATTTGTAAAAAGCAGATTTTAGAAGCAGTTTCAGCAAAGCCACGTGCATGTCTCAGGTTTGTGATTGGAGGGTATCTTAGGTACTTTTCTCATTGCTGAGACAAAAAGCCCAATAGCCAAAGTTAAAGAAGGAAAGGGTTGGGCCGGGGATTTAGCTCAACAGCCCACACTGCAAGCGCAAGGTTGTGAGTTCGATCCCGGGTGCCGCAAAAAAAAAAAAAAAAAAAAAAAAAAAAGAAGGAAAGGGTTATGTCAGCTCAGAGTTTGTAGAGGTTTCAGTCCACAGTCAGCTGGCTCCAGGGCAGGGAAGCATGGCAGAGTGGCTTTGCAGGAGAGAAACACCAGTCCATGCCGCGGCAGGGCCGGCAGAAGGAAGCAAGAAGCAAGCGGCAGCGGCAGCAGCAGCAGGAGGAGGAAGCGGCCTGCCTTCTTTCTGTTCATTTATATTCCATGCAGGCTGTAAGCCTGCTGATTGATGCCACCCACACCTGGGGGGGGACTTCTATCACCCACCCCCTTATCCCAGCATCACACCCTTATTCCATGTTCACACACCCTAACACAGCCACCTTCGAAACTCCCTACCTATGACCACATGAGGCTTTGAAGGGGCCTCTAGCTACAAGCCGTAACTGAGGAAGTTGCATTGGGTAGACATTTCTCACCTGCTGTAGTTGGAGAACTTTGTTTTAATTATATTGTTTTCTTGATCACACGGTTACAATAGATCTTTGTTGCTAATTACAACCTTGTAAATTGAAGGACCTATAAGTACTCCAGACTATGTTAGGGACTTACGTATTGCACTTTAATTCTTACATCATTCTGTAGAATTTGGTCAGTTAAAGCCCTCATCCCATGCATCTGAATGCCTTCTGTAGTTGAGTTTTATCCATGCTACTTCCCCATTCTTATTTTCACAATTCTCTGTCTTGCATTCTCCAGCTCACAAATCTCAAGGAGCTTTTCCTTTAGGAACAAGCTTCCAGCCTTTCACCTTGCGTGGAAAGCCTTCTTTCCTCCCTCTGACCTACTCAGTATCTTCTCCTTCTCCAACATCTAGTTCAAACCTTTCCTTTCATGAATGTTACTCACACGAATCTATTATTACTACTTATTTTTCTTACTACGAATTTTTTGTGTAGAACTTCTCTAGGAAAGAAATGAGCATACTGCAGGTAAGATAAACAACATGAACCAAGGAAAAAACATATAGGAAGATTTTGCAGTTAAAAGAGTGAAAGTGACACTGCATTATAAAGCATAATTGAGAAATGGAGGAAAAGTGAGCAAAACATTATTAGGGTCAGGTGAAAAAGCCTGTTTGTGTATAATACCAATTACAAGATATAGTCACATGGAAAGATTTTATAACAAAGGAGGGGCACATCAGGTTTGCACTCTAGATGGGCCACTGTGTCTAATTAGTTAGAGAATGGATTGGGTGGTGAAGAGGCAAAAAAGACAATATTGATGGGAAGGGGAAAGGAAAAATATCACAAATTGGCATTAACTAAGTCAGGGGTTAGCTAAGACATAGTGAGAAAAGTAGACAGGTGGTTTAGAGAATATGAAGAAAGAACATTCCAGCTGAGAAAAACAATAGGTGCAAGTATACATATTGCAGGATTGCTAAGGGATTGATTGTAACTGCACCATTGAAGAAGCCATTGGACAGTTTGGGGCAATGGATTGAAGCATTCTTACTTAAAAGTTTTAGAAGCATCGCTTTTGCTATATGCAGAAAATTGGCTGGGAGTGTAGATAAGGAGACAAGTTACAGCTATTAGAGCACCCTAGGTAGAAGATGATAGTTTGTGGCATGGACACGATCATAGTAGTGGAGGTTGTAGAAAGGTGTAACAGACAGTATTCATGATGTGTTAGATATGGAGTGAGAGAAACGGAGGAGTCAAGGATGACTTCCAGAGTGAGCAGTTTTCACTGACAGTGGTAAGGCTACGATGAAAACCCAGCACTGTGAAAGCAAGACTTAAAATGTAGCTTGTGAGAATGGCTGCTTATAACTGTTGGATAAAGTAAGTGAATGAATGGATGAATGAATGAATGAATGAATGCATAAATAAAAGCTCCCACAACTTTCTTTAATAAGAGGTTTTAGAAGCTTTTTTCTTTGCCTCACATTTCTTAAGCATCATATACTGATTGGTCCTTGAAGTAGCAGCCAAAGTCCCTTGTCCCCACCACCTTGTGTAAATGTATGATGATTTTCTCCAATTTGCCAAACTCCAGCATTTGGCTTTAAAGGACTAGTAAGTTCTGGAGGGCCTTATATTTTAACCAGAATAAGCTGTGTTGTCAAACTATTTTTTACTTAGTTTTCTCAAAATAGATGGGTACAACAGTATTGAAAGAAGGATGGGTCATGTTTTAGCTTTACATTTAATTACATACATGGATTTTAGTGGAAAAAAAATTTTTAAAGGCGTAGAAAGAGCCTCTTGTTACAAGTTTAAATTGGGTTTTTTTTCTTCACCAGTAGATCATTGCTCTGTGTTGCAGCCAACATCCAGCTGTGCAAGTTTTCAACAGCTGGAATTATAATAAGCTTCATTCTATGAAAATGAGCTCATTACTATTTAGTTTGTGCTGACATTAATAAATCCATGAAGTATTTCCCCAGGTTTGAGGAGAATTTCATGAAATTGCCTAAAGGGTTTTTAAACAAAAATTTAGTTTTGGAAATGTTAAAATCAGAATGTTTTTGTACCCTGCCCTTTTATGTTGAAGGTAAGTCCCCAATAAATTATACAATTTATGTATATGAAATTTTCAGCTATATTTATAATGTTAAATATGTAACATTAAAATGAAAATTTAAACCAATACACAATAAATTTATACTATATTGTGAAAGAAGGAAATCATAAAACTATAATAGTTGCAGCAGCTATATTTTAATGTCAGTAATTTTAAGTTTGTCAGATACTATGTTATGCACATCTCGTTTTTTAAAATTTTTTAAATTGTATTTTAAAGAGCAAAAAGAAAAAAAAGATAATTTGAGAAGCAAACAAACCTAAATGAAAAAACAACAACAAAAGCAAAATGATTAAAAAAAAAAAAACCTATGTATAGATTTTCAAAATAAGATGATAGGAATTTAACAATGGTTGTGATACTACACATTGTTATCATCAAAATAGTTGCTCAGGCACTAGACACAGGAATAAAACAAAACAGTAAAATGGAACAACACATTGGATTTTAAAAACGAGACAGGAGGAAATCCCCCACAGTTGCCACAGTGCACAATGCCATCCTCCAAGTAGATGCCCAGACCACCAGTCCCAGGTCTGTAGGGTCAACCAAACAATACAAGCATCAAGCTGTTCCTTTCACCTCAGTTGCTATCATCTCAGCCTAAGTCCTGAGAATCAGCCAGTTGCTTACAGGGATTGAGGGGGGTGCTGCTCTTCTGGTTTCCCAGCCCTTACACTGGCTGGCTCGTGGGAAGGCGTGCTTTGTCTTCTGGCTAAGACTCTTACAGATCAGCATGGTGGAACCTGCCTCACGGGAAGGCATGGTACATATTCCATTCCTTAAATCATGCATTTTAAATTACATAGAAAAGTGAAAAAGTAATACAATTAGTTACAGCTTTTGTTTATTTACTTTCACTGTAATGTTAATATTTCAATCTTCGGATCAAATCCCATCCATAAGGTTGATTTTTTCATGTCTTTAGAGTAAGTTTTCTTAGTACTAGAAAACTAAGTACTAGTTTATAAGATTATAAGATAACTTAATGATGCAAAACTACTAGGAGGGCAAAAACATTCCAATACTAAATGAGTGTTGGAAGCGGGAAAAAAGAATGAAAAAAATCAGTATTTATTCTAAATTTAAATAGACTTCATTATTTTTAGTCAAAGTATTTGAGTCATTTTAGGAAACATAAGGGAATAAAAGATTGGAGTAAATTTACTAGGCTTTACAATTAAAACTATCCATTTCTCTGTCAAAATATTTTCAATGTGCCATTTTTGTATCCCTTTGATGTGAATGTCAAAAAGACTTAATAGAGAGACAGTTGATCCATAATTAAAACAATAATGGCTGTGCAATTCAGCCACTAAAGTATTTTTAGCATAAACTTCCCTCTAGGAACACCATAGTAAACCACAAATTACACAGTTTGATTGTAATCAGTTGGGATTGTTCTAATCAGCTCAAATGCCAATATATTTGACCAAAGTCCAAAGCTTCTATTCATTACTAAATCCCTGGATGCCTCTTTAGCAGATCTATTCACTTGAGGATGTAACCTTTAAATGAATACCACTTTTGTGAATGCCACTTAAGAGGATCCTTCTAAAAGCCACAGTGAGTTGCCACCCTGGCCTTCTTGTTAGACTTTTCCTAAGACTGTTTTCTTAAAGGAAAGAGGAGAGTGCTGTCTGACATCAAAACCAGAGATTCCTGGGGTATTAATCCCAAATTCTACCTCTTACCACATTCAACCTGTAAATTTCTTCCGTGTGAGATTTCACAACTCAGAAAAATGTCTTTACTTACGTGTACCCTGAAGAAGATAAAACCCCTCTGAGATGGGGTAGCACCTTAGGGGATGGGAAAAGAGATTCTTATATGATTTTAAGCAGCATGGCTCATTGGCTAGCTACATCCCCGAAGAAAGGTATTATTGATACGATGTTTTAGGATATTTTAGCTCCAATTTACATGCTATAGAAGTGAGTTCTATTCTAGAATATTTCATTTTGATTCATGTGCCTGGCTGCTCTGTTATCCAAATAAGGAATTTTATTATTATCGTATTTTATTCTTGGTTTATTAAAACATCTGCCCTGTTCTCAGGAAATTAAGTAAAATTTAGGCTTCCTTAAAGAAAGGACATGAGGCTGCTGAGTTACAAGGGCCATACTCATCGCCATTATGTTGCGTCTGATGGTACCTTCCAGATGCTTTAGGGGAGGCAGGAGAAATTTCCAGACTCTGAAAGGCTTTATAGTGCAGCTGTACTAGTTTAGATCATGATAGCACAGCAGAAAAATTTCCAGCTAACCACCACCTGCTGAGATTATAGGCCTGATAATCAAACAATATTTTTCATTTGGTCTATATGCAGCAGTTTAAAGGGGAAAATGTAGAAAAATGCATTAATCTCTCATTTAAAGGGAATCTTTCTATTTGTAATGTGAAACACATTGACTTTTCAAAATAGTGCGTGATCTTCTTGGAAAACTTGGCACCCTAAATCTACTTCAAACATTATTTTGAGACATAAAAGATCTTGGCTAATGTTTTGCAGTTACCATCTTTATTCCCTGAACTTGTTTTCTATGCTGGTAGGAGACTTCTTAATAGTGAAATACATAGGGTATCTGGAAGTTGCTTATAAATCCATTCCAAAAGCAATATGCAATGTTTTCATTAATAAGAATTATTAATCAAATACCTATTTATTTCCAGAAACATAGAAAAATGCTTCTAAATGCTTGGGGAAGCCTTGGAAGGTACTTAAGGGGAAATGGGATATGACGTGAATATATATGAAAATGTTGAAGCTGATCAGAAACAGAAAAAAAAAATCAGTGAGGCAGCCTCTCCAGAAGTCTCAGCAGGAGATGATTATGGCTCAGGAAAGATGCATACAATTCCTTCCCAAGACATTTAGAAGGGTTTGACTTTTCGCTGAGATAAATTAGAGATTGGGGACACTGAAGACCATAAGGAACAGAAATATCAACCTACAAGCAAAGTCATACATCTGGGAAGTCCAAGTGTAAGGGAAAAACACAATTCATATTTCTCCATTTTGGCTGAAGCAGGCTCCGTGGTTACCACCAGACTGAAAGAGGAGAAACTTACTATCTTGACAAAAATTGCAACCAACATTTTTGATTAAAGAAAGCTGCATTTATTCTGATTGAACAACTTTTCATTTTATTTTAGTCTTGCCTTTGATCTGACTTCTGTCAGAACCTTCCTTGCACGAGAGGCCTTGGATATTACAGGAGGCAACATCTGTAATTTAAAACAAAGTGGTCTAGTTTGGACTAGCAATTACTTTAGAGTGGGTTTCAAAAAGAGGGTTAAACCTATGGTGAATGCTCATGACCACTGTGTCTTTCTTCTTTACCCAGCTGTCATTCTTTCCCTAATGCCACCCCTTATCCAAGTTGAAGTCAAAACCATAGGTGGCCAAAATTATTCATAATCATTTCTTCAACTCCAGCAGAATAAAAGGTCTTTGGAAGATTTTTATTTATTTTTTCCACTGTGCATTCCAAAACCTAGACACCCCATAGATAGTCACTGAAGAATGAAGAAACAAATGTTGACTAAAAAATGTACATTCCAGAACTTGGACACTCCAAAGATAGTCACTGAAGAATGAAGAAACAAATGTTGACTAAAAAATGTTGATATAGTTTCACATATTTCATCTTTCATTCAACATCTTGGACTTGCTGAACTGTCTTCTCCATACCCTGGCATTCCAACTTTCCTCAGCACAGTCATTACATTATGCATTTCTTTTACTGTAGTCAACTATACTATTCTTGTCTCCTCTCAAAATATTTTTTCTGTTTGTATATGTTTTCTTATTTTATTTCCTCGGTACAAAATTATTCTTTGCATCCCACATCTCAGTTCTGTGTGTCAATAAGGTTTCTTTTGTTTCAGGACTAACTCAAAGACCAGCTCTTCCAGGAAGCCTTTCCAAAAAGCTTCTCACTCTTCCTAAATGCCCAAGGCACTCTATCTCTCATTGATCCTGCCTCTTGTGAAAATTATTTATGTTTATTCTGTCCTATTGCACAATGAAAATGTGTTTTTTAAAGAAAACCAAATCACTCTAGGTATGTTAAGTAAAGGGAATTGAGTATAGGGTATTTATTATGTAAGTAATGAGAAACATGGCAAAATGAGTAAGTTTAATAAGGCAAACCTGAGATGGTGATGCAGCAAACTGTTCTCATACTTGGGCCCTGTGAGACAATGAAATGAAGTGGTATTGTCAGAATCCAAACTATCTGGCCAGACCTATGGCTGACTCTGGGATCCTGGGAGGGGAGCTTTCTAGCAAGAACTATGGCAACAGAGACACAGAGGCAGCCAGAATTGCTATCCATTCACGTTCAGCTCTTCTTCCCTTTTTCTCCATTGTCTCCCATTAGTCAAATTCACCTGGAAACCAACTGACAAAACAGCCTAGGAAACATAGCTGCATGCTATAATACACACCAAAAAAATAACAGAAAGGTAAGGAACGCATATGAGAACAAGTATGCAGACAACCAGTTCATTGTCTTTGTAAGGAGGAAAAATTGTTCAACAATAGTGACATCTTTTAACATCTTTCAATACCTAGCATAATATTTAACACAAAATATTAAGTTGAATTATTATGTCTTACTTTCAGAAAAGGAGAATATCATTTTATGAAAAGATTAGAATAATTCATGCACAAGGAATTATTTGGTCAGTAATTCTTCAAATCCACTATCAAAGTAATTTTTAATATACAGAAAGCTTCTTCTTTATAAGTAAAATGTCATTAAGAATTTGACACTTTCATCTCTACAGCCTTTCTCTTTATCTCCTGAGATTTCCCCTAGTTTTTTGATTCACCAATGTAATGGATCTTATTTGTGTGTGTGTGGTACTTGCACATAAGTGGTGGATACAGTTTCTGAGTATTTGCATAGCTCAAATCCTGCCCGTCAGTCTACCGTGTCACAGACAATTGGAAGTCATGATTCAGCTTTTAGTCAAATGAAACGTACTAGCATACACTGTATATCTGTACTTCAGTGTCTTCAGTGTAGTAGCTGCCAGGTAATTCAAAAAATAATCACAATCTGAAAAGGAACAGTCTAGAACAATGGTGGTCTTCTGGGGGTAAACTTTGTCTTCAAGAGACATTTGGCAGTATATGGAGATAATTTTCATTTTCACAACTGGAGTGCAGGCATGCTATTGGCATATGGTGAGTAAAAGGATTATTGTTAAATATTCTACAATGCATAGAACACAGCACATGATAAAGAATTATTCAGGCTAAGAGGTCAAATATTATTGCCACTGAGAAACCGTTGCTCTAGACAGAGAATAATCTTATTTTCCAGAATTGTACTAGGCTCAAAGAGTTTTTATTAATTTAGAATTCAAGTTATACCTTTAATTCCTCTAAGAAGCTATAACCCAAAAAATAGACATTTAGATGCTGCTTACATGTTTAATGATTCAAACTTTACTTACATCCTTGAGTTGTAAGTTCTTAATCTTCTAGAGCAGCGCTGTGAATATACTTTTGTGTCTACGGCATGTTAGATGGTAAGCAGTGAATTTCTATTATGCTTCAAGAAACCACTCTGTAGTCCAGGAAACCTGATCTCAGGGAGAAAATATAGCAGATGACATACAAAGTTATACCAAAAACCTCAACAATACAAAGAATAAGAATATGAACTCCAAATACAGTCAGGGTGTCCAAGTACAAGCCTATATTATCCCGTTTCCCTGACAGGTATATACCAAAACCTCCAAATTAAATATTGCCTGACCTCAGGCTACACTTCTGTGATTCCACATATACTTGAATGAGTTTCCAAAGCAATTTTAAGGCAGGGTGCTTCAGTGGTCTGGACCCAAGAAACCTATTTTGGCTTTCTATTTTGGAACAAGGTTTGCATTTCAGGACTAGGCTTATGTTAGCCCAGTAGTTTTCCACACTGGCAGTGCATTCTGTTCAGACTCACTGAAACAGAATCTCCAAGAGTAGGGCCTGCACATCAGGTGGGAAACCACAGTTCTATGGAGTATAACTGCCCACTGGGGATCTTTTCTAGAAAAGAGCCTGGACTTTTCCTCTAAGAGAAGACCAAGAGACAAGATTCCCTCCAGAATTCACACAATTTATTTATGCTTTGAAGATCTTAGATATCTAGAGCTAGCCAAGGATCTGCCTTCCAAGAGCTGATTAGGGTTGAGGGACACATTCCAAGAAGGAGCCCGGTAAATGCCCTCCCTGGAAATACTCAGTTGAGGTTAATAGGCCACCAAGATCTCCCTAGTTACCAGGCTTTGAAGTTTGGTGTTTTAGTTCATTTCTGTTCTCTCATCTTTCAAATCTTTCTACTGGCCAAGATGGCTACTCACCCCCTAAAATATCTCTCAAATGTACTCCTCTATTTCCATAATCCTAGCCTCAGGATCTCATTGTTTCCTTCCTAAGATATTGCAAAATCCTCAGATGTATCTTTTCTTTTAACTTAACTTTGCCAAATCTATTGCCCATGAGTACTGCTGCAAAAGCCATTGTCTTGACATAAAACTTTGATTTACACTCTCACTTACTCAAAACTTGTTAATTAATTCCCTGTGGATTGTGGTATGAAGATCACGTCTTTAACCTATCTAAAACTGTGACATCTGGCCTCAAACATACCTTTCCTATCTTTGTGTTACTATTTCTCTTCCAAAACCATGCATTCCTCCTGTCTCTTATAATTTTCTAGCTCTGTGTTTTTACCAATATTTCTTCCTCTGTCTCAAATATTAAATATGTTCACTGCAGTCATTTTCAAATGCTCCCTCTGTCATGAAGTCTGACCTCACCCCATAGTCACAACTACCCTTTCCTATTCTGGAATATCTATGGCACATTAGATGTCTCATTGAAAGGTACTTTTAAAATTCTTTGCTCTATTGTAATTTCCCATGCAAAGTTTAGTCAAGTATAGTTCAATCAGTTATTCAATTTAAACAAGAATCTAGGTGGTGTCATGAAGGCATTTTGGATGTGTGATTAACATGCATAATTAGTTACTTTAAGAGATTATGCTCTACAATCCCTCTAAACCTCATCCAATCAACTGAAAGATTCCCAGTGAAGAAGAAATTCTACCTAAAGCCACGCCAGAAAGCTCCTGCTTTCTTTCTTGACAGTTTGCTGATGGATTCTGTACTTGGACTTACTTTCCTAATAAGTCCTATTCTCTCTCTCTCTCTGTTTCTCTTTCTCCCTCCCCCTTCTCTCTCTTTTTCTCTCTCTATCATCTCAATCCAGATATAAATGATACAGATATCTTTCAGCAGATATATAATAACACCTTGCTTAATGAAAAATGTGTTATTAGGTGATTTTGTTGTTATGTGAACATAACAGAATGTACTTACACAAACAGACACGCTATAGTCTACTGCACGCACACACATACACACACACACAGAGGGAGCCAGGGAGCAAGGGAGGGAGAGCGAATGGCCCACTGTTCTCAGGGTCGTGATGAGCAAAACAACACAAGAATAAACCAAGCACAGGTTAAAAATGAGTAAATAAACCAAGCACAACATAAAATTCTAGAGTTTTGGTGAGTGCGAGATGTATGAGTCTGCTGCCAGTATAACATGGCATATGATATTTTATCATAAACTCTTTTTATAAGTAGAAATACACGCTTAAATAAAAATGAAAGGACAGCATATTAAGTACATAAACCAGTAATATACTTACCTATGATTATCCAAAATTATGCACTCTACTTAATTGTATGTGCTATACATTTGTGTCACTGAGGCAGGGCAGTGGGTTTATTTATAACAGCATCACCTTACACATGTGAAGAGTGCAGTGCCCATGACACTGTGATGCTTACAACATTAATAAGTGACAGGAAATTTTCATCATCATTACAATCTTATGACATGGCTTTCATTGATTGAAGATTATATACATATATATATATATATATATATATATATATATATCTCCCTAGTTCTGTTTCTGTAATGAAACTAAGACAGATATAACTACTATGAAATTTTCAAACACTACAAATCTTTTTTTTTAGCAGATTGACATAGTGCTTTATTTAAGCTGTCTGTATGAAAGAAAATAATGTGCATCCCTATCATATACATGTAAAAATACTAAGCATGTACAGTGTACAAAAACAGCTTCTTGTAGTTATTTCACATCCTTGTGGGTCAAATACTTAAGGAAAGAAACAGTTTTAGTATGACCAGCAGTAACAGTAGTACAGTTTCTTGGGTTCATGGTTGCATCTGCTTAAAATCCTTACCCAGATGACCAATCTTTCAGGGATCTAATGAAAGGACTAGCAAGGTCAAGAAATGTCACAAACTATAAAGTGACAGGGAGGTAATTCAACTACCAATTTAAAGGTTTTCTTTTTATTTAAATAAATACTTTACATTTCATGCTTGCCTGTAATGCACTACCAGGAGCAAGAGAAGGAAGTTCTACTGTGGACAGTACAAATGGTAACAGCAAGTGTGTACACTGAGGTGTAGTATATAGACCCTGCAGTTAGTAAGGGAGGCCCTTACTTTTGTACTCTAGAAGAAGCAAGTGGCCCCGCAAGAACAGTCAGCTTTGAGAAGCCAGAAATCAGGCAAACGCTCTAAATCTTAAAAAGGTTTGTCACTGGAATGGATAAAAAAGATGTGGTATTTTTATACAGTGGAATATTAGCTATAAAGAAGGATAACATTGATGCCTTTGTAGGTAAATGGATGCAACTTGAAACTATACTCATAAGTGAAATAAGTCAGACTTACATGTGTAAATATCATATTGTCTCCCTAGTGTAAAAAACTGAAATAGTAAATAAGATCCAAAATGTACAACAAATATTGTGAAAGTGAAAGGGAAAGAAACTGCTCAAAAGGAAAGAATAACTGGGACAGGGGAAAGGAGAAAAGAAAAAAGAAGGGAAAAGATTATATATATATATATAATATATATATATCCTACTACTAGTCTCTGTTAGTTCATCACAAAGAACAGTTTGTGCTTTCATTGTTCAATTGTTTGATCATTTTTTTCATGCCTTTATCTTGTAATCTGAACAACTACTTTAAAGATAACAATACACAGTATATTAACCAGTGTTAATCTCCTATTTTGTTTAGAAATTCTAAATCATCATTTTTATTCTGTTTTTAAAGTTAAAAAAATTAATACAAAATTTTTTTAAAAAGATTTGTGACTACATATATATTTATACATGTTGCATGCATGAACATATGTTTTGCTTACATAATATACATATTGTATATTATATATATAATATACATATTGTATTTTGTGTGTGTAGTATATATGTATATTGTATATATATTTATAGTAATTTTCCCATCACTAGGACCAAATACCCAACATGCCCCCTATTTAAGAAGTGGTTCATGGTCAGTCTATTATCAGCTGTTTCTACAAATATTAAAATTGTCTGAAAGAAAATTTAGGAACATGAGAAAATGCTCAAAATATAATGCTCATTGAATAGATTATAAAATTACACATTGTGTCGACCAGGGTCCGGTCAGAGAAGCAGGCATACATGAAATTTATTCCAAGGAATGGACTCGAATGACTGTAAATCTGAAAGCCCAAGGGCAGGCTGTGGGGGAAAGGATGAGACAGGGATTTACCACTGTTCCTTTTCTTTGGGAAGTCTATCTTTAAGGCTTTCCAACTGATTAATTCATACTTCTCAGATAATCCAAGGTAATCCTCCATACTTAAAATTAATTTGAAGTTTTAATTTATATTTCTAAAGTCCCTTCATAACAATACCTGGAGGTGTTTGCGTAAGTGGGGACCATGGTCAGGCCAAGTGAAACATCTCCAAACCCACCACATATACTCAATATGACCCAGTTTTATAAACAATAAATATAAAAATCAAATCAAACCTGGAAAAGAGAACTGAGGAGAAATACTTGAACATGGTAAAAAGATTTTTCTCCATGCAAAAAGGTTACACAAGATTTTATTATTTCTTATATCATCCATCCTATGCTTCCCCAAATTTAAATAAATATCTATACAATTTGATTTTAGGTAGAAAAATATAAAATTCTTAAAATGCCAATAAAATTAAATGTTACTTGTAGACATAAAAGCAAATAATAAACTGTCACTTAGTTTGTCAATCAATACCTCTCAGCATAAAAGATGCTATCAGCTAAATAAAGCATTAGGTTGAAAAGGATCATTAATATCTCATGAACAACAAATCTCAAAGCTCGGTGAGCCTCAGGTGACCTAGGACAGGCCTACTAGTGGGTTTCCATCTGGCTTTTAAAAACAGGGGCCTAGGAGAAGAGCAGAGCAAGCACAATATTCTAGAGAGAAACCTTCCATGGTTGATCTTTCATTACCTCAGCACACATGGGTGTCTCCAGGTGATCTGGTTTTCAAGTGCTTAGCTACTGATGTGGTTATGGATTTTACTTTCCTACACCAATATTATCCTGTGTTATGAGTTTAATGAATACGAGCAAAACAGCTTTTCTCTGCTATAATTAAAATGTTTTCCTTATAACATAATTTGCTTCCATGCAAGACAACCTTAATTCCTCAGTGAATCTGGATTATGAAAAGAGCTGAAAAAAATTATAGACTAAGCCCTCTTGACACAGGAGGAAGCAGCAAGCCTGAGAGGTACTTGGTGCGGGTCACCCTGATGGGTAGGGACTAAGGCAGAACTGTCATCCGGACCACCTTTGTTCCAGGTCTGTGTGATTTATCTCATTCTGTGCCTTTTTACTTATGACTTCTGGATTTGGATTAGAAAAATCCTCAGTCTTCAATAAAGCATAACAGAAACAACAACAGATACCACTGAACCTAATAATTTTCTTTGATTGTTTTCTTTGCGTCCTTTAATTGTGACCTTTCAACTGTATTTATTATATTTAAAACTATGCTGTCAGATATTGCAGCCACCAGCTGCACTTCAGATATGCCCAGCTGAGAACTACATTTTGTAAGTCTGATTTTAATTAATTTAATTTCAAACTTAAGAACAGATATTTGATTCAGTTGTTAAAAACTTAAGTTTTGAACAGCATGACTGTGTGAATCTACTTTTCCATCTATTTTATCTAAATAAGGATAAAATATTTCTAACAAAAATGAGATGTACTGTGAGTATAAAATAAACACTGTACTGTGTTTTAAGGTTTAGTATGGTGAAACCAGGAGTGCTGGTACACACCTGTAATCCCTCCACTTAGTAGGCTGAGATCAGAGGATTGCTTTGAGTTGCAGGCCATCTTGGACTACGTAGTGAGTTCAGGGCCAGCCTGCACTACACAGCAAGATCCTGTCTCAAAAAAGAAAACATCTTATTTTTTGCCAATTACATGTTGAAAAGAGAATATTTTGTATATATTGGATAAAATAATTGTTATTAAAGTTATTTTCAAGCATTTCTTTTTACTTTTTTGATGTGGCCACTGGAAAATTAAAAATTACACATATTTACACAGGATATTATTGATACATAATTTCATTTTTTTTCAAATTAATAATAAAGTTACTGGGCCAGGGATATAGCTCAGTGGCACAAGGTCTTGAGTTCAATTCCCAGTACAAAAAAAAAAAAAAACACACAAAGAAATAATCGAGTTTCTGTAAATACTTTGTATTTTGAATTCCATGAAGGTACATATAGGCAAACTTTTGTGACTAGTCCTGGATCTTTCTGCATGAGTTTCTATGTAGGAAATGTGTTGATCAGAAATTAACACTTGCAATTTGGGATATTAGTCTTGTGATTGACTGCTGGCAAAATAGACACTTGTAAGCTTGAAGAATTTGAAGGTAAAAATGTCGTTGGAGCCAATCATGAGGATTCAGGGATCTCTGTAAATTCCCTTTTATCACACCAAATTGAAATCACTGAGGAAACACTAAAGGCACGTTTTAAACAATGTCTGAGGCCCAGATGTTTCATCGGCGAAGACTCGGGGTCCGCCAAAGCTCCTCACGGCTCCCCAAGACCTTCCCTCAAGTGACAGAGACCGTAGCAGCACCCTCTTGCTTCAGATTGGATAACTAACAAACTCCAGACATGGACCTGACATTAGACTCTTCAGCATAACAGTATTTGGGGTTTATGACTGGAACCATTGTCTGCGTCCCTTCTTCAGGGTGTCCTAGACACGTGGCGTGGCCCTCCCAATAGGCAGCCAAAGGTGCTGACCAGTAGGACTTGGTTTCCCTTTCCAGGAAGGAGCAGACCCTGGACCTGCCATTCCTCGAGTGTATCATGGACTTCAGCCTCAGGTGCTCTGAACGGTGTCCAGGCTGCTACCGTTTTCTGGTACACAAATGCGGTTTGGGCGTCTGTGTGGACCAGCCTGGGTTTTACTAAAACGTATATGTTGAAGGCCTAACTCTCAAATAAAATTGAAATCGCAGGGGTAGACCTTACTCTAATGAGACTTGTATCCTTACTAGAAAAGGAAATTAGTCACAGACACGTGCGTGCAGAGAGCACAGACCACATGAAGACCCAGAAAGAAGGTAGCCATCTACAAGCCATGTTGGAAAACACCCTGCCAATACCCTGATCGCAGTGGAGAAGCCTCTGGAACGGCGAGGAAATAAATTTCTGTTAAGTCATCCAGTCTCTGGTGTTTTCTTGTGTTAGTCTGGAAAACTAATACAACATCTATCTCAATTACTGTTAATTACGCATCCCTTCCCTGAATGACCCCCAAACAGCCTTCATGTTGAATGTCCTTGAAAAAACCTGTTTTCCCCACTTTTCTGGAAGCATTGTCTGTGATGCTGCTCCAAGTCCTGAGAAGACCAAAATAAAGTTCATACGTGTCACAGAACCTGTTTTTTAAATTTAAACTATCTCATACATTCCCTCCAAAACTGATAAAAAATTAACCATTTTTTGTAATGTGTTAATAAGCCAACATAAAAGCAATTCAATGTATAGAGATTATGTTTAGGTTCTAAAAATCAGCCTTAGCATGGTTTCAGGTAGAATGTTTGTGTGCTGCCCAAATTCCTTCATTGAAAGCTAATCCCTAGCTGGGCATGGGGGTGCACACCTGTAATCCCAGCACTTGGGAGGCTGAGGCAGAAGGATCACCATGAATTCAAAGCCAGCTTAGGCTACACAGTAAGTTCAAGGCCAAGGCCAACCTCAACTATATAGCGAGACCCTATTTAAAAAAAAATCAAAAAGAAAGAAAGAAAGAAAGAAAGAAAGAAAGAAAGTCTGCTAATCCCTGATGTGGTGGAATTTGGAGGTGGAGACTTTGAGAGGAATGAGGTCAGGAGGATGAAGCCTCATGATAGGATTAGTGATTTTTATAAAAGAGGCCCTAGTGAGAGTGCCCTTGCCTCTTACACCATCTGCAAACCAGGAAGCAGAACATCACCAGACTCCAAGTCGCCTGGTGCCACAATCTTGGACACCCAGGCTCCAAACTGTGACAAATAAACTTCTGCTGTTCACAGTCTTCTCAGTTTATGATGATCTGATGTGGTGTCTGAGCTGACAAAGACAGGTCATCTGGGGCACAGTGGACGGCACAGAAGACGCAAGGTACGTATGAGATTATCGGCCCATGTTCTTGAGGTGTGGCTTCACATTTACCCATTTGGTGGCCTTGGGGAAACTTGGTAACAATCCTTAGTCTGTTTCTTCATCTTTAAATCAGGCGCGATGGTACACACCTGTAATCCCAGCACTTAGGAGGCTGATGCAGGAAGATTGCTGCAAATTCAAAACCAGTTTTGGCTACATAGTGAGTTCAAGGCCAGCCTGGACTACACAGTGAAACCCTGTCTCAAAAAAAAAAAAAAAAAGAATTAGGTCTGCTAGTTCTTTCTTTGTCATGTTACTTGGAGAATTAAAGGTAAGATAACACATGCAAGGTTCATAGCAAATAGTACCACATACTAAATATTAATCCTCTTGCCCCTATGGATGAAGGTTGTTTTAAAATATAACTACAAATGCTTTTAAAAAACAGCAATGAAAGTGTTTTATAGTTAAAGAAAGGGAGGAAGAACATCTGTTTATCAGGTCCTTAGGTCCAGGAACATTCATTTACATTCCAGGGCTGTTGTGTAGCCCTGGTCCTCCAGACACGTGGATGTGGTTGGCGAATGCATCATTGTTTAGCCTCACTGGAAAGGACGGGGGTTGCTTGAGAGGCCTTAGAGCAACCATCACATAATTCTGATTTCTCTTTCCAACATGACTACGCTCTAAAAACTATTTACTGCTTTCCTTTTTTTTTTTTCCCAGATGGAAAATAATAATGGTAATGGTTTTTTTCTAGGAAGAAAACTTATGATTAGGGAGTATTTAAGGGAAATTCTAAATAGTACATATAACATACTCATGTTTATATATTTATACACACACTTATACTCATCTATAAGAAGTTCCTACTGCAGTGAGAAATTTTCCCCTTTTATATTTTACAACAGCTCAACAGACACATGGCGCTGGGTGTCTGAAAATTACTCTCAGGGTTCAAGCCAGAGGAGACAGGCAGATAAATTAGACCCAGGCCTGGCCCTCAAGTGCTAGACACAACATAGTGCTTAAAAATGGATTCTGACATCAGGGTAGGGCATGTGCCTATAGGCCATGTGCTGTGGGGGTGAGCCTATAGTCCTAACTACTGGAAGGATGAGGCAGGAGGATCACTTGAGCAGAAGTAGTTCAAATCCAACATGGGTAACAGAACTTCCACCTCTGCCCCCTGGTCCCATCCCCAGGAAGGAGCTCCCTGTGGGCAAGAGCCGTGGCAGGGAGAAAAGGCAGATCCACTACTGCCCACCAGCTGTGGACAATATGAGGCTTGCTTCCTGGCAGCCAGCGGGACCAGGGACATGCAGCCAGGTAGGCCCTGTGCACCCACAGGCTGCCATTGCAGGCACTTGCTTCCTTCCAGCAGCTGTCACCCATGGGGAGAATCAGACAAACACACCCCTGTGTGCCTGCCACCATCACGGGGGTCCAGGATAGGCACACAGGCTGAGAGAAGCAGCCCCTCCACCAGGTACCCCTGGCCATTGGGAAAGCCCCAATGTAACTGCACAAGTCTGGAGAAGCCCACTTCACACCCATTAACTTCCTGTAAACCTGGGGTCAGAGGAACCCAGGTGCCTGTCCCATTCCCCTCGGAGGGGCAGCCTTTGTGGGAAGTGCCTGGGACCCTACAACCAACTTGTTGGGAGGAATCCAGGGGAATGACAAAAGGAAGCAGCAAAAGGCAATCTCAGACCCCCAGCCCACAGAGAACAAATCTGGCAGATACAATCATGGAACAAAATGGAAGTCATACACCTGAAATCTCCAAGAGGATAACAACAGAAATAAAGAAACAACTACATGAGACTGTAAAAGTAATCAGATCAGAAATAATATCTCAGGTGAAAGAAGAAATGAAAAACATAATGAAAGAATTCCTAAACATATCTAAAGAAGACTTAGATAAAAAAGAACATAAGAGAATGATGGAAAGCTTGAATGAACAATATAGAAAGGAATTACAATGCATGAAACAGATTCAAAAAGATATCCAGGAAATTAAGAGGTCAATGGAAAGCTGGCAAAACCACTTGAAACAGACTGAAGATAGACTTTCACACCCTGAAGACAGGATTGCAGCTAGTGATCGCGAAAGGAAAGATTTTTTTAAAAATAACAAGGAGCCAGGAAATAACAATTCAATGGCTGCAAGACAAGGCAAAGAGAAATAATTTAAGAGTGATAGGCATCAATGAAGAAGCAGGGGTCAATACAAATGAAATAAAAATTCTATTTACAGAAATAATAGTGGAAAACTTCCCAAACATGGGAAAAGGATCTGGTATATAGATAACTGAGGCATATAGAGCTCCAGCTAGCCATAATCAAAGTAAATCTACATTCAGACATATAATAATCAAGATCACAGAAATTCAGCACAAAAAACAGAATATTAAAAACTGTTAGAGAAAAGAAACAGATTACCTATAAAGGGAAACCAATCAGAATCATGGCAGACTTCTCAACATGAACCATCAAGTCAAGAAGAGTTTGGAGTGAAGTGTTTCAAATCTGAAAGAAAACAACTTCCAACCCAGATTGATGTACCCTGAAAAACTATCTTTCAAAATTGGTGGAGAAATAAGATACATCCATGACAAAGAACAACTGAAGGAATTCATGACCACCGAACCAACCCTACAAAGAGTGCTGAAGGATACTCTAGAGAGAGATAAAGATGACCATGGTTCCAGGAACAGCACCAGAGGAGGATCACCAAACAAGATAGGTAATTGAATGAAGAGGAAAAGCAGAGGGCCAACAACAGGGGGATACCATGGCAGAGACAAACCAATATATGCTGGTTGTAACCTGTAATGTAGATGGCCTCAATTCAGCAATAAAAAGAAATGCAGGGAGAGTGGATTAGGAAACAGGATCCATTAATATAAGAATCACATTTAATGTGAAAGGAAATTCATAGACTGAAAATCCAAAGGGAGAAAACAATTGATCCAAGTGACAGAAGACTAGAAAAAAACATCGGTAATTAGCCCAGCAACTGCAGAATGGATAAGAAAGATATGGCATTTTCATACAATGGAAAGCTACCCAGCTACGAAGTAGAATAATCTTGATGTTCTTTGGCTGAAACTGGAGATCATGTTCATGGGTGAAACAATTTGAACTCATATGGGTGAACACTAGTGTAAAAAACAAGAGTTAGTGGGATCCAAAAACACAATAGATATTATAAAAGTGATAGGGGAGGAAACAGCTAGAAGGAGAAGGTAGTAACCAATGTTAATTTCTTATTGTCTTGAACTTTTATAAAGTTTTCACAGTTTTCTTAGGTTTGGTTCTGTTCTGTCTTGGTTTGTTAGATTTTATGGTGTCAGATGGTATGGGCAGCTAGTTTGAACATAATGGGATGTATTATGGTAATCATGACTGGCTTCCTATTATCTCATTTTGTAGTCCTATAATGCTTTCATTCTTGTGTTTAATTGGTGTTACTCTGTTCTGTTTTGTTTGATTTTATTATGTGTGATGGTATGAACAGCTGTTTTGAAGAAGAATAGACATAGTCACCATTGTCCATTTCCTGTTATCTGGTTTTGAAGTCCTGTAATACTTTCTTTCATTTTGATTGGTTTTAATCTGTTTTCTTATTATTTGATTTCACTGTCTATGAGGGTATGGACAGCTATTTTGAAGAAAACAAGAGACACTATGGAAGCCATTGTTGATTTCCTATTGTCTTGTTTTGAAGTCCCATAATGCTTTCATTCTACTGTTTTGATTGGTTTTATACTATTTTGATTTGTTGGATGGTATTGTGTGCGAAGGTGTAGACAACTATTACAAAGAAAACAAAAGACCTTCGGGTAGCCACTGGTGATTTCCTGTTGTCTTGTTTTGAGGTCGAGTGTTACTTGCATTGTTTTGTTCTGATTTGCTTTGTTCTGTTTTGTATTGTTTTATTCTCTTTAAAATAAAAAAAAAACATAATGAGACCCTGTTGTGTTTTTTTTTTGTTTTTTTTTTTTTTTT
>RJWT010000650.1:0-60979 GCA_004365215.1 Cuniculus paca | reverse complement strand
AACAAGGTTATTTCTATTATTTCTCAATGAGTTTGTGGCTACCCTGGCAGAATACTCTGTCTTCCATAAATAAAGTCATCAAATAAATCCAATTGAGAAAGAAGCAGAAGCTTTCTCCCTCTTTCACACCAGTGTCCTGAGCAGCAGCAAAAGATCAAGTCAATATTTCTCTAACTAACATTCATTAAGCATACATTTTTGTATCAGGAACTGGAAATATAGCATTGTAAAAGTCACGCGGCATCCCTACCCTCATAGAGATTAAGGTTTGATGGGTATTGATGATATTAGTTATCCAGAGATGGAGTTGGAGGTATGATAGGAGAAGCCAGGAGTTACAAGGGACCCCAAAACTAGAAGGTGAACTAACTCTACTCATGAGGTTAAGTACATCAAAGCACCCTTTCTAAATTTTTTTAGAACCTTTGTCCCAGGAAAAGATCACTATGTAATGAGGCTTTTCCAGAACTAACTCTAAATCAACTGAAACTACAACCTTCAGTTATAAACAAGAGATATATCTCAGATTAAGTGTGGTAGCTTAAACTTATGCCAAAATACTAACTGAATTTGTTAGACTGTGATTGGCATTTAACAATTTAATATTTGAGAAATGTATGCTTATCTGTAAGTGGTGAGCCCACCAGAAGAAGTGTTTTGTTTTGTTTTGTTTTGATCTGGTGAATCTGTGCTATGTCTGAAAGACACTCAGATACAAAACAAGAATTTATTACTCCTACCTAGAGTAAGAGATTGGAAATCCAGACAGGCCTCTTATGGAAAGCAAAGGTTTAAAGGATGGGGTAAAAATTAAAATATCTAAAGGTGAGGAAGAGCCCAGTAAAGGTACAGAAAGGATTTCTCTTTTTTATCATGGGATTTTTTTCTTAAAGTAAATATTTTTTATTAGTACATGCTTGTAGTACATGTTTACATTCCTAGTGTGGAGTTGGTTCATGTACATAACACGCCTGAATTCCTTTTTGTTCCCTTTCTTCCTCCCTCTCCTATCTCCCTCCCTGCCCCTCCCTCCATCCCCTTCCCATTTTAGAAAGATCTATCTCCCTACTTCATATTTTCTAAGAATAAACAATCTTTTAGGAAGACTCAGTTTTCTGAAAGAGAGACTACAGGACACTTATTCAATAAAAATCTGGAGATGAGTGGGGACAGGGGTGAGCAGATTGAGAAGGTAAGGCTTATAAGCTATATTAAAGAATTTAAGAGTTTATCCTGAGGTCAAGGATGAAGTCAGTGGAATACATAAAACAGAAGACAAATATGTTTGGATTTGCTTTTTTAGAAATATTATTCTGGCTACCACATGGAGAAAGAATAGGAAAAGGACAAAATTGGAGATATGGAAACCAATTTGATGGTTGCAACTGTGGCCCAGGAAAGCAAAGCAGTGATAAGAACTAGGGTAGTAGTAGTGAGGATACAGAAAAGTAGACATATTAAGAAATTTTTCAAATATCTGAAGCCAGCATAATCATGATAGCTTTAAAATACATGGAAAAGGAGAGAGAAAGAAGTCAGGATGACTCCTAAGTGCTTGGTTCAAGCACTTAGAGTAATAATGGAATCATTCACTGTGTGCTATTTATTTGAATGTTTGTGTCCTTATGATGTCCCTACGTCAAAGCCCTAACTCCTAATGTGATGGTGTAAGGAAGTTATAGCCTTTGAGAAGTAATTATTTTTAGATGAGGTCATGAGGGTGTTGCCCTATGATAGCTTTATTGCCTTTATAACAAGATGAAAAATGACCCAACCTTGCCATCTCTATAGCAGGAAACTGTAAGTAGGAGACCTTGCTCTCTCTGCAGCAAAAAGGGAAGAGAATCCTCACCAGATGCTGAATTTGCCAACATCTTGATCCTGATCTTGCAGCTTCCAGAACTGTAAGAATTACCCACTTTATCTGATTAAACCAGTCTATGGTATTTTGTTATAGTAACCTGAACTGACTAAGACACTGATAGGAAAAAGGAGGTGGGACAATCCAATTACAATAAGAGCAAGCACTGTGGAGGGGCTGCCAGATGTCTAGTGGTTGAGTAGACACCATGATTAGAAGAGAAGTCTGGGCTAAATGGAATAAAGACTTAGGAGCTGCCCACCCATAGGAAGAATGAATTGCCATAGGCCCACATGAACTGATCAGGGAGGTGAGCAGAGGTAAAAAGAGAATAGGCTTTGGGGAATCGATACCAAAGGTAGCAGTTACTTTCACTTACAATACCATTGAGGGCCGGGGAGGGAAGACTCCAAAGGTTCAGAGGATTCCAAGTACATAATTCTGCCTCTGACAACTGTTGTTTCTAGCCTGACAATGGGGATACCCAGAGTAGCAAAGCCTTTAAAAGGGCCTGAGGTCTCCTGTCTGTATTGTGTGGATTGAAAATGCTCTGCAACCATGAAGAATCACACTCATGCTAATCCTCATTGTGATCCCAGCTATTACCTCCCCCCTTTGAAAAGTGGAAGAACTTCTATCCACACAAGTGACTGGGCTCATCCCAGGTGATTTAATGAAGATGAGAGAGCCTGTCATCATTCCTACTACAGATTCAGTTTCACCTCTGTTCCTGCCTTCCTGTTACTATTTATCTCCTCTATACATTACATTAGTTTATTATTTCCCAAACCTGTGGATCACCTCCTATTAAAACTAATTGGAAACCTGGTTCTGTGGAAGACTTAGGAAAATAGAGTAGGAAAGAATTGCTGAGATCTGAGACATTCTTCTCTTGCCCCCTGGCTTGTCAGCTGTCACTGAGTCCCAGAGAAACAAAGAGTCTCAAACACTGACCAGGTTTGTCCCTCTCCTGCTTCATGTTTTCTATTTCTGCTCCACAGCATCATGGATAATGAAAGCTGACTGGCTGCCTGGGTTTCCTCTCTTGCCCTCTCTGCCACTGTCATTTCCATTTGCTACTCTTAGGCCTTTTAGCACAAAGTTGTGTTTGGGCTTTCATTTGCCAGGCGGTGATAAATTCCAAGAGAAACCCATTCTTATTAAATTATTTTTGGAATGTTATGCAAACATGTCTAAATTATGTGGTAGCCAATTCCATTCTAAGATCTGGTTTTGACTTCATGTTAATTCAAAGTAGAGGAAAAACAAAACAAAACACCCCAAATGCTGAGATGCCCTCTTTCATTCTGTTTTTTAAAAATCTACTCCTTTGCTACATCTGGGGCCTAAGCTCCCTTTTAGAAAACAAGACGGCGAAAGTTGCCTTACTCTACCAGGTACCTTCTCAGAATACACAGAGGGAAATACATCTCTAGCCCTCAGCAGAAGAAAAGCCAAGTCAGGTCTACCACTGCACATGAGATAAAGCGATGTTCTCATTTTTTGAAAATGATCAAACAAAACTTCTTCCTGTGAGTTCAGGCCGTAGTCTTAGCTATCTTGTCCCAGGAGACTTTAAAAAGTCCTAATAGCAATGACAATGGCTATTTTCTACTCAGGTGTCTTCTATCACCAACCCTCAGAGATCATTTAGTTAGGAACAAGCTCCAATTTCAACAGAGCCAATATGCTTCAGATTCTGGGAGTAAGCAACTGTTGTTTACTCACTTCCACACCTTCTTTTCAAGTCCCTCTTTCTGCCTCCCACCCCACTTCGATATTCTGTCTTTCACCTTCTGGTCATTTTGGACCTGCCAAGCTTTTGGGTCAGAAACCGGGAGCTGGATGAGTCTTGCCATCTCCAAAGGGGCACTTGTGTGAGACTGAAGGCGGGATAGGAGGATCAGAGATGGGGAGGCAGAGGGCACAGAGTCCTGTGCACCTGCTAAAGCCCATGCCTGAACCGGATCTGTTCCTCTGGACTCCACAAATATAAGGACCAGTAAAATCAAGACTCTTAACTAAGAGTACTAAGCTGGTCATGTCCTAATGTATTTATCTGAAAAATGGAAAAGACAGCATAGAGAGTTCTTACATATGTTCCTTAGACCTCTGGAATTCCAAAAGTCCTGTTCATAATATTATTTTTCAAAATATCATGTGTACACAAGTGTCTGACTACAAAACAGGATTCATGAAGCACAGGGACTGAGATTCCTGAATTAAAACTTTTATCTCAATACCACCCCTGGTCCTTCATTGTCTGATTAGAATCAAAGTACATCACCTGGGCTCTCCCAGCTGGCTTCACCTACATTTTCAGCCTTGTCCCTCAGTATATCTTTATTTTCTCAAACTCCTGACCAAACTGAGCCCTGCACTATTCTCCATTTGCCCTAGTAGTGTCTCCTATATCCCTATAATTAGTGCCTCCTCATGGGATGTCCTCTTTCCCCTCAACCCCTCCCTACAGAGTTACAGCACCATATTCGGCAAATTCAAGCATCTTCCCTAAATAAAGACATCATATTATAGTAATACACGCACACCCATGTCTATGCCAGCATAATTCATAATAGCTACATCTTGGATGCAGCCCGTATTTGCATCAACAGACGAATAGATAAAGAAAATGTGTCATTTACATACAATGGGATGTTACTCTCCCATAAAGTAAGATAAACAAATCATTTGGAGGAAAATAGATGCACCTCGAAACCATAACGTTAAATGAAATAAATCAGACACATGAGCTTAAATATTGGATAGTTTCTCTTATGTGAGCAACCCAAATTATAAATAAAGAGCAAAATAAAAGATGGATAGTAGGAATTAGGGAGCTAGATCTTCCACAAATGGGAAGGATAATCAGGATATGGAGGGAGGGAAAATGGAGAGTAGGAAAAGGGAATAAAAAAAGGAATTAAAATGCGTTATATACATGTACCAACTCCACACATGGAATGTACACATTATATACTGCAAACATGTACTAATAAAAAGAAAAAAGAAAAAAGTCCCACTTAAAATCTGCCTTCTCCCAAAGTCTTCCCTCAACTCTGTCCCCAGCTCCACTTCTAAGAGCAAGCTCGGTCTCTGAATTCCTGAAGTGCTTTATCTGGACCTGATCTGTTTACTGTGTCCAGTTGCCCCTTATGTGCTTCAGAAGCCATTGGCCCTTATTCTGCCCTGGTTCCTATTGAAGCCACCAGCCATGTGCTGCTTTGTCTGAGTGCATTGGAGCACAGTTTGGCAGGACCTTGCATTTTGCCCACACTCTGAGCCTTTTGCCTCTTGTCCAGGCTGTCTCTGCTGCCAAGAGACATGAGACATGAGACCCAAGGAGATATGCCCGGTGTTCAGCACACACACACTCTCTCTCTCTCTCTCTCTCTCTCTCTCTCTCTCTCACACACACACACACCCACACACACACACACACTCTCTCTGCAGGACTCGAGGAAGTTAACATTCCCTACACGAAAGCTTTATCAGTGGGAGACGTGCGCCAGTGGACCATTTCATCTCCATTCTCCTTCCTCTGTCCATCATGCACTTTCCCAGAATCTTCTCATGAGACAGTACTGTGAGACTGAGCAATGAGTTGCCTTCCTGAACACTCCCTTGGCGTTGTCCTTTTCCTTCCTTCTCATATCTTTTTCTTTTCATTTCTCCATCTTTGGGTTTCTACTCCCAATAAAGAAGTACCACGACAGTTGTTGCACATGGCTCAGTTTTCTAGGGCTCCAAAACCTACCACTTTTTACTTTTCTGCAGTTGTTTATGCATATATCTTGCTTCTCCTGACTGGAGTCTGTTTTCCATCTCTGTACTACAATATCCCAAGGGAGCACCTGGCATTGTAGTTGTGCTCAATAAAGATCTGTGGGATCAGTGAGTGGCAAGAGACTTTGGAAAATGCGGTGCTGGTGCAACCTGATGATCCTGACTGACACACCAAACTGGAGGGGCAGAAAGGGCTTTGTTCTAATCCTGTGACTTCTGTTCTCAGGACTATGACTTTGTAACGTAAACTATTGTCCCACTACAATAGTGTACGTGATGATGCAGGATACAGAAAATAATTAGGTCAGGTTACTTATCTGGAAAAGAAAGAAGCCATGCACTGGAGAGTAGACTATAGGCAAAATAACTGGAGGGACTTCCCTTGGGTATAAAGAAAGTAACAGCCACATACTTTGTACAGTATATGCAGAGGAGAAAGGTAAACTCACAAAGGACATAAAGAGTGGGTTGGGAGAGAGACCTTATTAAAAGATCAGGAGCTGGGACTAGGATGATCCCAGAGCAGCCCAAAAGAAGAAATTCACCCCGAATGAACTGGAAGTCTCTTCTACCACCACCTCTAGTACAGCTTTGAATGCATCACAGTTTACTATGACTGGGACTTTGATGTCCATGTGTAGCCCTGAAACCTGTGCTTTTATCCAGACTAACAAGTGCATGACCACAGCAGTGGCACCCATCAGTCTGCATCAGGATAGTTTTTAACAAAGGTTCCTGTGAAGGAACTGAGCCAATACTGACTCATAATTGAGCAGATCAGATGCTCCAGTTCCCTCTCAGCCCTGTGTTTGGAAGCGGGACTGTGCACTTTGGACTACATCCCTAGAGTTTTTGGACCTCAGGAGAGTAACACTAGACCTCCTGTAATGAGGACTCGATCAGTTAATTGCAAATGAGAAGATGAGAGCACATTCATAAAGGTGAGGAGGTGGTTTCTTCTGGTCATTCCAGGACTCACTGATCCTGTCTGCAACAAGTACACAGCTGACAAAAGCCTTTCTAGGCTACCAGGTGTAGCCATGGTTTATGGAAAGCATGACCCATGCAAAGAAAAAGCAAAGCAGGAGATGGGCTGAGGAGAGGAGATGAGTAATTGAACCTGTCCGAAAATGAGGATAATGGCTAAGAATACATACACGAAGATCTAAGTTCTACAGAGAAAATCACCAATGCAAACATGAGGATTTCTTGGTCCTTCATCTCCTCCAGAGAAGTTGGAGTTGATCCCTGGGGTCTGGTGGCCTGTATATCACCTTCCAGCTAACATTAGGAAAAGTGCCTACTCATGCTCAGTGGTTAGCACAGGCGTTTCACAACCCCTGCCCTGCTGCCCATCCCGCAGATACAAGCAGCTGTCATTTTGCAAAATGCTATTTTTAAAACAACCCAATTGTCCCACATGGCCCCCACTGCAGCCCAGAGGAAAGGGTGGTTGCCTCACCAGTTTTTGGCATCAACATGCCTCACTGTGGATGTCTTCTGCGGTCATGTTGTCCTGATTAAGATTAATTGTCCCAGTTCAAATGAGTCACTCAGAAAGGATGAGAAGGGTGGAGAGAAGAGGGAAGTTGGCTTCTTCTACTTTTTTTTTTTTCCTGCTTCAATGTTTGTTCTAAAAGATCCAGAAGAATACAGGAGTGGAGCAAAGGAATTTAAAGTGTGGAACATGTAATAAAGGAGATCAAGTGAAAAAGCTATTACGGGCTCCATGTTTATCTTCAGCTCGGTGACTTTCAGAAGAGCATGCACTTGGCTGGCAGCTCAGGAGGATGTGACTGCTCCCTGCCAGTTGGAGGGCCTTGATGTGAACTCTCAAAAACCCAGCTGACCTCATCCAGCCCCATCTACCTAAACAACAAGGCCAGGACATCTTCCTTGACAGACCTATACACATACCCCAGACGTGTATACTGGAATCTCAAAAGGTCATTTTGGGTTGAGAAGCCATCTACAACCAAGAAAGAACCCAAGTAAAAAAATAAAATACAGTATATATCCACTACACTGAAGACTGCACCAAAAAGGAAATAAATATTATTTATACCACAGTGGTCACTTGTCAGACATTAGTGCAAAGATTTACTCTTTCTGAGCTTTTGCTCTAAGGCTCAGGGTTTCATGCACATACATACCATCACCAGTGGGTCCTCCTGACCCTAGACCCCCTGGCAAGCTCCTGAGGCCTCATTGTTGACAAAATGGGCCTGAAGGAAGCAGCTCAGGCAGTTTGGAACTACTTAAAGAATATTTATAGAGCCCTCATCCAAAACCCATGATCACTACTCTGCATCCAAATTGAAAACATCTATCATCATTGCTTTTTTCCACTATCCCATTACCTTAACAAAAGGAAGAAGGGTTTGGCAAGGAGGGAAATGTAAAGCTTTGCTGATTCTGGGCATTCAATAGGAATCAGGTTGTCAGGATCCATTGGGAAAAGCATTAAACAGAGAAAAAAGCATAAAAACCTCTAGCTCAGAACATGGTGCACTCAATACCCACTCATAAATGAATGAATCAAGTTAGCTATGAGCTCCCATCAACTAACCAGTCGTGTGGCCCTAGATAAATGATTTCGCCTTTCTCAACAAATTGCAGAGATTATGCAATCCAACAAAGAAACTAGCCTATCTTCTAACTCAGGTGCTCCTCTTTCTGACCCAGCAGTCTGGAGTCTATACATGCCTGAGGGATGTCATGACCTTTCCTATCCCTGAAAAGTCTATTTTATAACCATTCCTATTCTACATCTACATCTTGGACTAGATGAACCTTGAACAGTCAGCCCTTGACTCCAGTCTGAGTTCTCCTGAGCTCTCTTGAACTCCTGTGGTTCTGATCTAGGGGGTACTATGTCTGGTTTTGCTTAATCTGGGTATTGGCAGATAAGTCTGTGGGTATTCATTACCCTTACACTCATTTCATCTGTACTCCTTCCTTTCCTCAGCTCCTGCTATGGTTTGCATGCGTCCTCTCCAAAATTCAGGCATTAAAATTTAATGGCCTATGTGATGATATTAGGAGGTAGGATTTTAAGAGGTATTTAGGTCAAAGAAGACTTCTCACTTATGAATGGGATGAGGGCCTCATAAACGAAGTAGCACAGAGAGTTTCACCTACTTCCCTTTCTGCCTTTTGCCATTCAAGGACACAGTGTTCCTCCCTCTGAAGGGCATAGCAACAAGGCAACACCTTGGATGTACAGAGCAGCCTTCACCAGTCAACCAAAACCTCTGGCTCCTTGATCTTGGACTTCCCAGCCTCCAAAACTGTGAGGAATAAATTTCTACTTTTTATAAAATATCTAATCACTGGTATTTTGTTGTAGCACCAGAAAATAGGTTGAGTCCCTCTTCTACATACAGCATGGCCCAAAGTGATTGATGGTAGTTTGAAATCATTACCTCCTTGAGAAGTTTGTTCGAGAACAGGCTTTTACTGTATTTTTTCATTATGAGGAAGATACTTTTTATCCTAAAACAAATAATCAAGGAATATCATCTTAATTCTGTCAGATTTATTACTTCATACCTGCATAATCCTATTTTGATTACCTAATTTAATGTTTATCTTCTGTCTCCGCTCCCCCCACCATGTGAACATTGACCAATTCAATATTGGCCAGAGTTAGATAAATGGGACAGAGTACAGGTAACACTGGCCACTCACAACGTTGAGCCAAGGCCTTAGGAGCTAGATAGGCTCAGTCCCTGTTTTCCCATAATCCTTGCCCTGGTAGCCCTTCTCTGGCTCCCACATTTGCTTAAAATGGAAAACATCAGACCCAGAAATCTCAAGATCCATTCCACCCCTAAACTCCTCCCTTTACAGATGGGAAAATCAAGACACAAAGAGGTTAAAGTAGCCTGCCAGAATCACAAAGCCAGCACAGTCTAGCCATGTCTCTCAAAACCACCGTTATGTGTTTTTAGCTTCCTCCAGGATTCACTCAGCCGCCCCAATTTCTGCTAAACCATTATGATTCTTTCGCAGCTGGAACAATTTTGGCAATAATCCTTGCTATTGATCAACACAGGCTTCCCTGAAATGAAAAACCAGAGGATGCTGAGGATGACAGGAATAGAAGTTCCCAAAGAGAAGCCACTGTGACCCAAATGTGCCCCAAACAAACCCAGGGCATGCTGGGTCCTTTGCCTTGTGTTGTTGTTTTTCGCTGACCTTTTGCCCTTCAATGCGTCCTCACTTAGGGTAGCGAGGGAAAAGGCAGGTCAAAGAACTGGAAAAGCAGGAAAGATATTTTATTGGTCAAAAATTGGCAAGACTTCATATTCCTGCTTCATCAGTATGCCTAGTCTATTGGTTGGAGATGGATCTTCACTCCCTTGCTCCTCTTGAGCTCTGTAAATTCACGCTTTTAAAAATTTTACAGAGCAGTTTATACGCTGCAAAGGGGGGAAGCTAGGAGATCTGTTGTCAGGGGCTGCACTGAATGATGAACCATCTTTATGGTATTCTTTTTCCTGCTGTCCCATGTGTCTCGTAAATGAGAATTTAGGACCCCTGGGGAAGATGGGGAAAGACTGGGGGTAAACGCATGAAAGAGCAGAAAGGTTGTGAAGAGGCCTTCAGGAAATCTGAGATACTAATCTGTCTCTAATTGGTTACTTAGAGCAAGATATCATCCTCACAACTTCCACAAACCTTCATAACCTGTGAGGAGAAAGGCAATGTGTGACCCAAAGATGTAAAGTTTCTTAACTTTTTGAAGCCTTCATAGTTGGAGAGGAATGACTAGGGGGCAATGTAGTTGGACCTGAAGAACTTGCTGCTATAGAAGTTTCTATCTCAGACTCCCGTAGGACATCATCATCTACACAAAACATCTCCACAGCAGCAGACAATTGCTTAAAGATGGTAACTGACAGAGACCCACCCAGACATGAGAAGCAAATGAGACATGAGAAGATAAATTTGAGGAAAACGTTATTTGTAGGCTCATGGAGCATGGGGCAGAGTAAGTTGCTAGAATTTTATTTACCAATAGAATGAAGTTGGGAAAAAAAGATCAAATATTTTTAAAATATCCCCATCTTTTTGAAGCTTTAGAACCTAGCCAGAATGGAAGGTTAGAATAATTGAGGAAATCATCATCATCACCACCACTACCGCCATCATCATCTTGACTCTTAGAGAACATTTACTAAAAGTTTATTGAATGCCAGGCATCCTTGGAGTGGTTTAAGTACATTTTCCCAGTCATCACATATTTTCTCACAAAGAAGGACCATATTGCCTGTCTCTTACATGTGAAAAGAAAGGGAGAGCCTCTCCCACAGACTTTGCACAGGGTTGGAAAAGAGGAAACCTTAGCTTCTTTTAATGTCTAATCTCAGCCTCTATAAGCTGGGAAACAAATGCTCAGAAAATTTTAGCTCCTATTCAGATCTCTCAATTCTTAAATTTATTTTTAATTAATATGTATGAACTGCCCAGACTAATGAGGTTCAGTGTGGTATTTCAGCCCATGTACACAGCACGCACTGATCAATTCCAGCTTCCCATTATTTACCATTTCTCACCTCCAATAATCACTATTCTATATTCAGGTCCCAATTTTTCTTTCTTCTCAAATAATAAATGATTAATGCAAATATGTGGAAGCTCCAAGGGAGAAAAAAGAAGAAAGTGGCTTAGAGAGGGAAAAAGTTCACAGTGAACTTTGGAAGATCCTGAGAGCGATGCCTTTACTGCAGGGACTTTGTCTGGCTTGGCAAGACTTCTGGAAAAGCCCCAGCCAACTCATCAATTTTTCTGCTTCTACTTCACCTTCACACACCCCTGCACCCTTAGGAAGGTACTCTCCTGGGAGAAGCTGGGGAGGACTCGAAGTTTCTGTGATTGACAGGATGGGAGAGTGAGGGGTCTCATGGGTGAGCTGAGCTGACTTCTGCATAGCACTACTAAGTGAAACTGTCCGTTCAGCCTAACCAGGCACAGATGCTGTGCTACTGAAACTCTGCTCTTTACTGCCCCTTGAGTTTTGCTACTAAAGACCCCTTGCGTTCCAGAGGTGGTGGTGGAGATGGTGATGTTTTATGGCCAAGGAAGATAAAAAGGGGGAAAAAATAAACCACACAAGCAAAATGGAAGAGTTAGAACTGGAAAAATTCTTCTAGGGAAACACAAAATATGATTAAACTAATTTAGATTCTTCTGGGAAGAAGTATGTGTCTGAGGGGCTGGATGGTGTTGCTAATAAACAGTGCATACTTGGAATCACCAAAAGAGCAGGAAACCAGACTCCGTCCAAGGGCAAAGGTGACACATTTAGAGAAATAACACCCTGGATTGTCACAGGCAGCCCTGCTGTATAGACAAAAGGCAAAATGCCAGAATCCATGCATTTTGAAATCAGTTCACAAATCCCTAGGATTATCAGGCATTTATTTGCCTTTAGAGTGGAGCAGCCTTATACACCATAAACATTTCACTCAGGCATTAAGTTTTGGGTTGTGCCTCTCATTTGCTTAGCACTACTCTTGCTCAGGCAGCCGACCTTCCATCCCCTTCTTTAGCTGAGCCTGAACGCAGTTAAGATATGATCTCCGGTTGCTTAAAGCTGAAAATTTCTTTTCATATATCACTCCGTGTTTAATTCCTCCTCAGCTTTGAATATATGTGCCCTGGAGCTCTGAGCAAAGTTATAACTCCCCAAAAATGTGCACACCTTAATCTCCGAAACCCATGACTCTGTTACCTTAAACATCAAAAAGGACTTTGTAGACGTGATTAACTTACGACTTTGGAATAGGCAGTTAATCCTAGATTTTCCAGATGGGCCAATGTCATCCCAAAAGTTCCCCCAAAACAGAAGAACAAGGCACAAGAGAGAAAAGAAGTTGGGACCATGAAAACAGAAGTCAAGAATCACCTCCTCAGGGAAGCCTACTTTGTCTTCCACATGAGATCGATGGTATTCACTGTAGACTCTTTGTACCACATACCTCCCCCTTCAGAGCAATCGTCACCACAACTATGGATGAGTTTGAAGTACTATTCAATTGACGTCTTTGTCCTTCACTAGTGCACATGAAGAGAGAAACAGTGCCAGGTTTTGCTTCCTTCTGAATTCCCAGCACACAGCAGGTGCTCAATAAATATTTGTTGAATAAATGAGCAAATGAAAGGGTGAACAGAATCTCAACCTCCTACGGCTCTGAGTATTCTTTAGTGTGGGTGGAAGCACAGCAGTGCACGAGCGCCCCACTGGCTTGCTCTTTGCTTCTTGTTTTCATATCTTGCTCAGACCAGAATATTTATCTTTACATATGGTCTTACTACATTTCTGCTGAGAGCACAGCAGTATCTGTAACTCCAATCAATGGCTCAAGGAGTTTGTAGGGATGGAAAAGTTTCTTTTCTATGTTTTGATTTGTATTCAGATTATTTTGATTTTAGCTCCTGACCCCATGGCCCCACCAGTGTACAGTGATCTTTGTTGTCAGACTAGAGGTCTCCTGTTGCCTTTTTCTTGTATGAATGTGAAAAGCACACCCACTTATTCAAAGACCAAGGTCCCAAGCCCAGTTGTGCAATACCACAGGTGAACCCAATTTTCAAATCAATCAGAACAAACTATTAAAGATCATTTCAACATGAGTGTGCTCCTGCATTTATTTTTGAAGGCAATTGTGGATGAGATTACAAAAAATAAACAACATATAAATACCGAAAGGGTAGACACTCTCCACTCAGTTATTGAACAATAAACACTCGTCAACTCAGAAATACTGTGGACAATGATGTGTTGCTCAGCTCTTTAAGTACTCAAATCACAAGGTAAATTGCTCATTGCTTACCTGGGTGCTTTGCCTATGCCTGTTTCTCCCATACTGTGCAACACTAAGTTAGTCGGGCTAAGTGATTTTGAAGGAGTAAATGAAAGCTTAGCTTCTTTAAAGGCTTCCCCCCACCCCTTTTGTAGTGCTAGAGATCAAACCCAGGGTCTCGTACATGCTAGGTAAATGCTGTACCACTAAGCGACAGCCCCTCTGCTAACGAGGCATTTTTAATCAATTTAATCAAGATTTTCCAGTTGGTACATGAAGAATCTTGGGTTTGAAACCAAACAATCCAATTCCAAATTCGATGTCCCTTCCTCTCTGCAGACCATGAGTGGACTCCTGAAGAAGGATGCAGGATGGGGGGACACAGAGTCCTGTGCAAATGGTGAGTGCATGGCAAGGCATTTAACTCCCTTCAGACAAAGTAAAGGCAGAGGAAAGAAATGCATTTGCTCCATCAAGCAGCAGGAAGAATGTGGACGAGGAACACAAATAAACGAGTAATCATGGGTGCTTGGAAGCGCCTTCCCCCTCCAGCTGTAGCTCTATAAACCAGGGAATGCTCCACAGACCAAGCAAGATAGGTACGCCCCTGACACAGCAGACCGTCCAGTCAGGGGCTTTAATAGTCCTCAGGATGTTTAAAGAAGCAAAAGTGCTAAGGATACACATATTCCTGGCCCATTAAAGAAGGGTTATTTAAAAATATCTAACATTTCTTTATTAAAGGCAAACAGGCAGGATATGAGCTCTCCATAAACTTTCCAAGGAGAGAACACTCTGGCATTCTGAATGGAGAAATGATTGCCTTGTGTAAGAACCAAGTGTTGCCTGTTTCACGTCACAGGTGGCCGCACATGGCATGTTTTTCTTACAGGATCGTAATGCAGATGGATGAGTTTTTGAACATTAAAATTTTAACTAGATGTTTTCTTGCTGCTTTATTACTATCCCAGCTAGGAAGAGGAACATGTCTAGTTTTCAGGGCAGGAATAGCCAAAGCCTAACCTGTATAAGGGACAGGGGTTTGATGCGACCTTCAAATCATTCTAGAGGGATGTCAGCTGGTACCTTTTGCCCTTCAGAAACAAGGCTTCCTCTAAGCGTTTAGGGCCTGGAGGAGGAGCACCAGTGGAAGCTCCCGACCAAGTCCTCTCTCCCTGCTCTAGGGCCAATTTGCCCCAGCAAGGGTTCATGTGTACGAATGTGAACATTCTAGGATCCAGATGGCCAGCTTCTAACATCTGTGCAAACAAATCTCCATTAGTCACTTCTCTTTCCCAGAAGGTACACACCAGGGAGTGGAACATCTTGATGAGGAAGAATCTTGATGAGAAACCTGTGCAGGCCTAGGAAGCCATTTGGAATCATTTGAATGGGGTTCTGGGATTCCATGCATCCAGAGGGCTTAGATTCCAGAACTGCATACATCCCCTGACTATGAACTCTTTCCTTCATGGGGATGGACACCACTGTAGGAGACAGAAAGGCACCCTCTGAGTTGCTAGATCCCCAAGAGGGGTCCTGCTGGGACAGATCTAGGGTACCCATCATCACATTTAGGCAAACTTGATTTGAACTCCCCCAAAGTCCAAGACTCCCTGCATCGCATCTGTCATTTTCACTGGATTTGCATATCACACCCTTTCCCAAGGCTCATCTGCACCTGGGTACTACTTTAGTTTTACTCCACACCAACTCCAACATGAAATCTTACCACTTCACCAATTTTTAGACAAAAAATCCTTCTCATCTCTAGTTTTTAGTTGACTCTATACTGAAGATTTGGGTATTAAACAACTCGTTTGATCCCTGCCTCTTCCTCCTTCACAGAAGCAAAACAAACCTTATTCTTATTATCAGAGAAAGAGTTTGGAGACCGTATTTTAGGATCTTAAATTTCCTCAGGGATTCTACCCTCCAAACAGGATGATCTATCAAAACATAGGAGAGATTCTGGTGAAAATGTTCTCATCATTTATTTCCATATGATAGTAACATAAATAAGTCAGTGGATGAAAACACACATCAGTGAAGTTCAATAGAAAAGCAACACGCACGGATTCAGAGGTGGCATGCTCATGGCAGAACAACAGACTAAAGTTCCCCTCAGCTGCCGGCTGCCTATTCATCTGTCCTGAGGTCTTGTTGTTGAGTTTTCCTTGGACTCCAGGGGATCTGTTTCCAAACGAGTATTTCCACCATCATCCAATCACTGCCTTATTTGTGTTAGCTAAATTTTCCACTGCTTGTAAAAAATACTAAAATTAGTTTTTCACTTTTTCAAATTGGGGAACAGATTTACAGAAATTGTGTTTTTCCCAGAGTAAGATCTATGAAGCACAGGGCCAACGCTACAACCTACCATACATGACTACAATGTCTATGTTCTATTCCTCTGCTATTTCCCATACTACCCAAAGCAACAAGTTCATTAGATACTAGAGTACATTGTATTATGGTCTGGCAAATGTCTACTTCCCCTCCTGCCTGGAGTGGATTTCCTTGCTGCTACCTTTCCAGTCAACAGGGACATGTCTCAGTGAGCACTATAGTTTGGAAATGGTTTGCATGTGTCCCCCTACGGTTCATGTGTCAGAAGCTTGGTTGTCATTGTGATGCTGAGAGGTCATGGAACATATAAGCAGTGGGACCCAGTACAACATAATTCGATCATTGGGGATGCTGACCCTGGAAAAAATTGATAAAGTTCTCATTGAACTCAATTAGTTTCTGCAACAGTGGATTGTTAGAAAAGAAAAAGATTGGGCCCTCCCTGCTTTCTAGCTTCCTGACTCACCATGTGATCCCCTTTGCCTGCCTCTCACACACTATGATGCTATCTGACATGAAGTCCTCACCAGAGGTCAAACGAATGGAGCCACTCAGTGTTGGACATTGAGCCGCCACAACTGTGAGCTAAATAAACCTTTTTTCTTTATAAGTTACCAAGACTCAGGTATTTTGTTACACCATAAAGAAACAGTCTAATGCACTAAGCTATTGGCTCAAGGAATTAAAAAAATACATGAAGTACACACAGACTCAGCATATAGTTGGCATTAAATTGAATCAAGCCCAGTTTATATTAGTTGAACCTCAGCCAACTTGCAGACATATATGTAAGAAAGGAATGCTTACATTTGTGTGCCACTGAGTCTCGGGGTGATTATTAATGGAGAACTTTTATATGTATTAGCTTTTATACAAGTACATAATCTGCCTTCCAACTTATCATAAACAACAGTTTCACCAAATGTTTCTCCACTGAATAATATGAGTCACCAACAAGTTTCCTTGCTGTCTAACACTTAACCTAAATGTCAGTGTCAAACATTGTAGGTTTTCTATTGCAGTTCACTTCTGGTAACAATATTTGTATTAGTCAGCTTTGCTCATTTAAATGCAAGTATAAACCACCCTAAAATTTGATGACTTGTAACAACAAAATTTTATTTCTCACTGACCTTTATGTTGGCTGTTTCTCTTTTCCATGTGTCTTCTTTCTTCTGAGATCCAAACTACAGGGAAAAACCCCTGCCTGACATATACTATTCTTCCAAAAGTAGGAAAAGAACATAATCTTATAATGCCCTTTAAAACTTCTGCTCAAATGTACCTTTCCCATTTCTGCTCACATTCTATTGACAGATGCAAGTCACAAGACCACAGCTGATCTGAGGTACGGGTAAATATAATACTCTCAATCAGGTGGAGATGCACTTATTGGAAACTAGATGGCCACAATACCTATCAAAGAAACATCCTCAACATTCTTCAAGAAGCAGTTCAAAACATTATCCCCTCAGAACCTTTCTGTAGAGATAGCTCTCTTCTATTTTTGTCTTACATACATAACTAAAATTTACTGTACACAGCTGAAGTTACAATATTGAGACATATGAATAAATATTTTAAGGATGACATGCTATTTCCCATACTACTTATAAAGTTCTGTCTTCACAGGGATTGTTATATATTTTATTCTATTTTTCCAGTACTTAGCATAACCCCTGAAGTCTAGTATATTGCTTTAGTCATGCTTTTAACAAGTTGCACAGTAATGCATGAAAGCAAGCAATAGACAGCAGTTATATAAGAATAGATGGAGGAAGACCAAGAATTTACTTTAAAGTTGGAAAAGTTGGTATATAGACAGTAAAGAAGAAATGTAGGGTAGACAGTTACATTTATAAAATTTTAGAAACATATCCAGGATGCAGACAAAGGTTTGGCAATTATTACCACGTAGATGGTGTTTAATACTCTTGACACTTAGCAATATCACCTGGGGAGAAAATGGAACAAGAGAGAATATTCATGGTTGACCCCATTTCCCATTTCTCAGTTCCTTACTTGCTTAAAGACTGCAAATCAGGACCTCAGCTGTTTTCTTGGTGAGACTCAGTGATATATTTTAAATGGGTTTACTGAGAGTCAACCTTGAATAATCATAGGTTTTCCAGTGGAATGAAAGTATATACTCACTCTCAAAACTCTGGTTTGGTCTTTTTTTCCCTTGTGCTTATTTCCACACAGGGTTGAGTTATATTCTTAGGGGGACCTTCAAAAGGCATTCCTTCTTGCCCCTGGACTCCCACTGATCTGTCACTTAGCACATGTCTGTCACTCCATTCCCTCCATCTCCCCCATTTATCATATCTGTAGAATGTTGACTTTAGACTGAGTAAGCAATAAGGGCCAGTCATGCTGACATATGCTTTGCATATGTTATCTTGTTCAGTCCACATCACAACCCCAGTGAAGTAAGCATTGGTCCAATTTAAAGATGTCACATCTGAAGTTCAAAGAGATTAGTTAATGTACTGAAAGTCACAGCTCCTAAGAATAGGCGTTTTGAAGGTAGGTGTCTCTCAGTGAAGAATTCAGACTGTCTATAAGCCACTGAACTGCTTCAAACACAAGGAACCTTGAGGGCTGAGTATTCCGGATACATTTTGTGGATACAGAAATCATATGTGCACACATACATTATGCCTCTATATATCTGTATCTGTCCGTAGATAGCGATGTATTTGAAATTAAGGTACTTTACATAGTTCCTTACATTCATAGAAGATGATGGATAGCATAATCTAATTACCTGTTATGCATTTATTTTATATGTGTTCAGCATTGTGTCAAGAGCAGTGTTTTTAATTTACTTCAAATTAACTTTTGTCCTCCTAAACTATTTAGGGTTTGCAAATTTATGAGTTAGCTCTCCAGGAATGGCTAGAGCTGCAATGCAGACACATTCACTTGCCTCTCACACCCTTCCCACAAGCATCACCCAGCCAAACCCAGCCTAGCAAAAATGAACACCAAAACCCAATTCTCATTCAGGAGCTGGGGTTCTTGATGACTGTGGTCTCCTTCCTGAGAGGTCCTAAAGAATAGAAGAGACTGGATCTTGTACAAGGTCAGCACTCCATTATTCCTGAAGAGAGATATGACACATACTGGTATATATTTGTGTACGCAAATATTCATATATTGAAAACTAATCCCTAATATAATGGTATTTGGAGCTAGGACCTTTGAGAGCTTATTAGGTCATGAGGCTCAAGAGCTCATGATGGGACTGTGTCTTTATAGGAAGAGAAAGGAGAGACTTTGCTCCTTCCCTGGATTTTCTGCAGAATGACATAACCAGGAAGCAAGCACTTGCTAGAACACAACCTTGCTGATGCATGTATCCCAGACTTCCAGCTTTCAGAAGTGTGAGAAAAAAAAAATCTATGTTTAAACCACTGCTTCTATAGAGTTGTGTTAGATAAACCTGAACTAAAGCACACAAACAAGTATATTAGAAACAAGGACCAATCACAATAAAAGGAATAGGGTGATGCTGTTTCAATAGTGAAGATTTTCTAATTTGCAAAGGCATTTTTCTGGGTTTCATTTGATTTGATCTTTCCAATAATTATCCTTACTTCACAAATGAAACTAAGGCTAGGAACGGTTCACAATTTGTCAAAAATTATACAATTGTACCTTGCAAATCTGGGAAATAAACCCAGGTTTTAATCCAACACTTTATCTAGAAATATAATGCTGATTCTGCACAAGTTCCAGTTGCTTCTATTCTTCGGAACCTCTGGGGAAAGAGTCCTGCTCCCTCCCTTGCTCAGCCAGGACCCCAACTCCTTAACAGGAATGGAGTCCTAGTGCTCATGTTTGCTAAACTGGACTGTTGGGTTTGGCTGGGTGATGCCTGAGACAAAGTGGGGTGCCAGGCAAGAGAATGTGTCTGCTTTGCATCGCCATCCCTCGAGAGCCAGCATTCTCTAAAAGAATGCTTCTCAGAAATACTATTGACAATGAGGTTGCTCATTTTTGAAATGCTTTAACTAGATATTCTAGGAAAATAGACCTGCTTCCAGGAGTGCAGCTGTGGTGTTTGGGTTTAAGGTTTGAGGTCATTGTTTGAGATGAGCTTTTAGCGGGGCTGCTGACCTGACACTGGACCCCAGCAAGGTTACACACTCAGGCCATTGTCCTAGTAGAGAAATCTCAAGTCTCCTTGGAGCCTGAGACAATTGTGAGCATTCCTGAACCTGGCACCTAAAAAAGTGAACATTTCATGTCCTGGGACCCTAAGAAGAGGAAGGTGTACGTGTGTGTGTGTGTGTGTGTGTGTGTGTGTGTGTGTGTGTGATTGAGAAAGAGAGAGAAAGAGAGAAAGAGAGAAAGAGAGAAAGAGAGAAAGAGAGAGAGAGAGAGAATGAATCAGTAACATTCAGCCCAAGGAATTATATGAAATTCCCTTTAGCCTCAGCCAGGCTTGGAACCCATGCAATTGGACTGAAAAAGAAAATCTGGGCCAACAGAAAATGCTGTGGTGCACAGCAGTTTTCCAAACTTGGTGAGGATGCAATATTCCAGGTTGATAGTTTTGCTTTGTGTGTCTCCCAAGACAAGGCAGGGAGTTCAGCAGAGCAAAGGAAAAACCTCACACACCACAGACAAATCCTTGCTGCTGTTTAGAGAGCCACAGAATCAGAGCCAGGTGGACCGTGAATAGGTCATCTTGGCCAGACCCCTGTCTCCAGAACCACATTCTTCCACTCATGCCTCTACTTCTTGCTACTGAATGAGAAATGAAATGAATGCTCATTGCACCTAATTATGTGCCAGGTGCTTGGTTTCATTTATGATGGGAATCACACAACATGATAAAAGCTAATGTTTCTGGAGAGCCAACCAGGTGTAGGCACAGTTTTAAGTGTTGATAACATTAACTTAATGTTCACACTAGCCCCAGGGAGTGGGCTGTACTAAGTATTCTCATTTTGCAAAAGGATGCTTGATTTATAATAAAGGAGCTGGGATTTAACCCCAGTTGGCTCACTCCAGAGATTCCCTCTTTGCCGCAAGCCAAGCCTCCAGCCTGCATCCACGTGTGGTTTTCCATCCTCTGCGTGGACAATGCCTCTCATGGGAGCTGTTTCAGAATGGGTCCTTCTTTCATTTCACACCCCCTTCATTGGGCTCAAAGCCAGTTTCTTTTCACATTATATTGTTAAGAGTTTTAAAGACCCTGTAAATTCTTAAAAGTTCACCAAGTCTAATGAACCAATGGGTATTTGATGGTGATATTCCTGAAAACTAGGACATGCTGTACTCAATACTTCTATTTGACCTGGGTTCTGCCTTTAGTTGGTGTTTAATATCCTACCTAATCTAATACAATATTTTCTTTTTGTGGGTCACGAATGTCAACTGGCACAAAGAACACCCCATTCTCAAGGTGGTGATGGGCTGAAGTTAAAGAAAAATGATCTTTCTGAAATGTAAACCTGATCATAGCAAACTCTAGCTTGTAATGTTCATGGGCATTTATTTTAGCCCTGTAAGATCTTTTTTCTTACTCACTGTCTTGCCAGTCTGGTCACTCCTCATACCTTCAACACAGAAACTCCAGGAGCAAAGTCTCAGTGGCACATGTTGATCTTGCTTTTACCAATTTCTGGACACAGTCTCTCATATGTAGCAATCTGTTCTCCCTACCTAGTTACTGTCTACTAATCTTTCAAAATACAGTCACCAGAATAGATCCTTTCTCCCAAAGAGGGGCTGGGAGGTCAGATCCACCTTCTGGTGGCTCTCACTAGGTCCTGTGCGTACTGCCTAAATCATAGCACCTAACCTCTGACTTGTTGTTTTGGGAAATCCTTGACTGTATTTCTTCCCTCCTTCCCTCAGAACTGAATACCATTCCTGTCACATACAGATTCTCAACAGCACTTGACAAGTGAAGGATTTATATCTGTGAACTCATATTTAAATAGAGATTATTTTAAGGTTTTTAAAGGGCCAAAGTATATTGGGCCATTTGTAAAACATTCTAAAACAAATGTAATTTCCATAATAACCCTCAATGAAGGGACCCAGTAATGGAATGAAAACACATGCAAAAATGTTAATGAAAATGCTTAGCTAAAAGTTGTTCTTTGTTTTATGTCAGTTTTTCAGATTAGATTTTCATGAGGGTGATGTTTCAGAGAACTATAGCACAATGGTCAGTACTATTAAAAAATGGCACCGATTTTAAATGTTTGGAAGGCAGAAACATGGTGGACCACAACAAAGCACATGAGCGCAGATTGTGCACTGACTGCGTGGAATTCTCTGGAATTTACCAATGTTAACAGTAAGCCAATATAGAAATAGACTACATACATCTACATCTAAATCCTGACAGACAAGTGGAAAACTAGGTATAGTTTGTTACATATGATAATCCAGAGGAAGATCTTGAACCTAATGAGCACTGAAAACAGGATAATAAATAACAAATTCATAAAAGAGTCATATTTATTTAATTTCCTATAAGTATAATCACCATATGTTTGTTCAAATTTAGTTTTCACAGTTGATTATGTTGACTTACCCCAAAACAACCATGGCCAGAGTGTGAAGTTAAATTTTAAAAGGTCTGCTAACTCTTGAAGTTCATTCTGCTCTATTTATAATTTTTTGGTTCAATTCCATACTGTTTATTTTTACCTTCCGAGGGACAGCTACAGAGAAGGGGACTGTGTGAAAAGGCCTGAATTCAGACAAGAAAAGGAGAGGAAACTATCATATGATTCTTTCTAGAAGGAGGAACTTAAAAGCAGGAGAGCAAGAGAGAGAAGGAGGGAGAGAGGGAGAAGAGAGAGAGAGGGACGGGGGTGGGGACCCAGATTCCTCTCTGGCTTTGGAAATTTATCTGAAATACAATTGGCATTCCCTGTTTACATACTGAGCCTCATGACCTTGGCTGGTACCCACATCTAAACTGTATCTACGGCATCCAAATTGCTAATTTGCTGCTGGGGTAGAAGGAGGAGCAGGCAGGAATTAAATGATGGGAAGGAAAAAAATTACCCCAAACTGCAAAAGTTAGATTTTCTTTCAGGTAGCTTCCAAATCATCAAGCAGCGTTATTCAAGGCTTTGAAGTCTTGAGCCAAATAGTTCCAAATCTATAATATTTATCCTGCAGTCTCCAAAAACAAAAGTTGACTGCGTTTCTTGAAGTCATCTCACCAGCATTTCAGGATGATAGATGAGACAGACTGAAAAGATTTATAGAATGATTTGGAACTCCTTGGTAAGCATTTGTTATGCTTGGCGCTCTCTCTCTCTTTCTCTCTCTCTCTCTCTCTCCTCTGTGTGTGTGTCTGTCTCTCTGTCTCTCTCTCTCTTTCATAAGTGTGTATACGTTGTATCAATGATGACCCAAAATACTCATAAAGCAACCCATAAGCCATATATGAGTATGAGAAAGACACACATTTGTTGTTAAAAATTTACTCTAATTTCCACTATAAATTCCTCCCCCATCCAATCATCTGTTGAATTATTTATCATGTATGTGAAAAGCTCATCTTGAAACAGCAATAACTACGTCAACTCTCTAACCTTCATCCCTTTAACTCGGTAGTTGAATTTTGTACTTTTACCCATGGACTAAGCAAAAAGAAATAATGATGGTAAAAGTTAAATTGTGGCTATGTCAGGAAAGTAGAGCCAACTGATACAAATACTGACTAATTGGATATGAAGAATAAGAGAAATTGAGATGTTAAGGATGATTCCTAAGTTTTTGACTTGAACTACTTTAGCAAAGACTCATTCCTCCTCTGTGCTCACAGATAGTTTTATTAATATTAGTATTGTGAAACTCCGTGTGTATGTGGGCACCTCTTTTCCTAAAGGCACTGTCTTTTAACTTTCAGGAGTCCTAGTGTACTGAGACGCTAATGAAAGGACCAGTTTTTGCAAATTAGGAGAAAAATACCCATTCATCCACTCAAACAGACATTTCCATTCAGTTTTAATAAGTTTATTTCTATCCTCAAGCTCATCTCTAGTAGCCCATATATACAAAATTAAAAGACCCAGAAATTATATTTTTCCCATCATACATTATTACTGAGCACTTAAGAGTCTAAAGACATTGAGGATGCAATGATGACCAAAAATACCCCAGAAAAAGTGGCCACGATGAAGAAATCAAATAATAATGAATGCTGGCCAGGCTACAGAGAAAAACAAACCCTCCTACGTTGGTGGGAAGGTAAACTAGTACAACTATTATGGAAATCAGTATGGATATTCCTTGAAAAACTAAAACTAGAAATTCCATTTAACCCAGCTATACCCATCCTAGGTATCTTCCTGAAAGAAAGACATCATATTACAGTGATACATGCATACCCATGTTTATAGCAGGTTAATTCAGAAGAGCTAAATCTTTGAAGCAGCCTATATGCCCATCAACAGGTGAATAAATAAAGAAAATGTGGTATTTTCCCTCAGTGGACTGGTACTCTCCCCTATAGAAACATAAACGTGAGTCATTCATAGGAAAATGGATGCACCTTAGGACCATAATGTAAAGTGAAATAAATCAGACACACAAGCTTGGTTTCTCTTATATGAGAAACACACATACAAACAATATATATATATATATATATATATATATATATATATATATTATAATAAAAATACATAAACGTTGGTGGTGGAATCTCAGGAATGATGATTGGATGAGAGTCTAAAATGGAGGTAAGGGAGAGGTGAGAATCAAAGATGGATGACTTATTGGTTTATAACTAATGTACCTAGCCATGTCTATTTTATTCAGATAGGGGAGATTCAAGAAAGGAAAATATTTTATGGGGAGTAGAAAAGGGGAGGTATAAGAAAGATTCCATTTTATATTTTTTAATTTCATGACACAAAAGCAAAGCATACAAGTTTGAATGGTTTAACTGTGTCCACATGCATGGGCTTGGTTAGTGCTTAATGCATACCTGAGAGATAGAAAAGGACAGGTTTGCTATTATTTTTGTCACTGATCTCATTGTTTAATCTCTCTATGTATGTATATATTTAGAGACAGATATTTAGATAGACAGTTAATGGGTAAATTGATATACAGACATACAGTCAGATAGACTTCAATTTTAGATGGTATCTCAAATCATCAAAGATAAGTGTCTTGGTTATTTTTCTCTCATTGCCAAGACAAAATACTTGATGTCCAAAATGAAGGAAGGAAAGGTTTATTTAGCTTATAGTTTTTGGAGGTTTCAGTCCATACTCAGTTGGCTCCAAGGCAGGGTAGTGTGGCTGAGGGGCAGCTGTTCATAGCAGCCTCAAGCAATGCAAGAGCAAAAATGGCAAAAGAGAAAGGCACACCTCCTTCCCTCCCTTATATTGTATGCCAGCTCTGTCCCTGGTTGGGTGCAGCATTCACACCACCAATCCCAGAGCTAGATAACAAACCAATCACAAACACTAGACTCAGCTGCCTCCATGACTGCATGAGGCTTTGGGGGGACATCTAAACACAAACCATAACAATAAGATAAACTAAAAGCATCACATTTTAGTCAGAACTAATGATTCTTTAAATCTTGAAGGCTTGGGCTTGAGTTGGCAGCATGATATCAATCAGAAATATGAACTCAAATGAGTCAAGGGAACACATCTTTGAAGTCTGGATAAAAGGATACTCCCATGTCACCATCATTTAACACCAACTGCCCTCTATTCCTCTGGAAGCTCCATTAGTGCACCTGCTCATGGCAACTCAGATGGGTGACCGTTTTGCAGATGTCATCATCTCGCCACACTCCATAAACCTGTGTCACACTGTGGGTGGATGTGGCCACGGTGTCCTCATCTGTAATAGAAGGGGTTATGCAGATGACTCTAATGACTTTGAAGGGCTCTTTTCAGATGCTTTTCATCTTCTATAGTGATCTGGAAGTGGCGTTCAGATGGCTGATGATATAACAGCACAGCTGCACAACCTTTGTGGATCATTCTCATGAAGCAGCCTGCAAACCTAATGGAATCTAGAGAACCCACAGATCTCCATCAGTACAGAGAGGGTAAAGCTCTTTTTACCATCATTAAGGGAAAAAAATTTTCCCTTCTTTCTTTATGTTACACAAAGGGAAAGAGATATAGCTGTGATTTACTCAATTTTGGAAGCAAAATTTGAGAATTTTTAAGAAAAATTATCAACTGAAAGACTTAAAAGTAAGTTAAAGTTTTAAAAAGTATCCATGTTATGTCTCATTACTTAACAATAAATTTTTCAGGGTCATTCACATATCAAATTATCTGTGGTACCTTTTTCTGGGAAAGGAAATAAATACTATCAATTCTTTACCAGAAAGAATCTAAATCACTTTCAACTCAAACAAATCTAAGTCACTTTCAACTCAAGAAAACAAACAAACAAAAAACTTCATTGTGAATACGTGATGCATGTCTAGAACATTTCACAGAACCTGTCATTATAGTTGTCATTAAACCATGAATCAAGGCATAGTTATAACTCAGTCCAATTTGGCCATGAGCCTCCTAGTAGCCAATGTAAAACAAAACAGAATCAGCTACAAAATACAAATTATGATAAAGAAGGAGGCATATTATTTGACAGGGCAATAATAAAATGTTTTGTTTAATGTGAGCCTAGGGAAACAGAAAATGATCTGGTAACAGTCATTGACTCACACACAGCAGGAGCTGTGACATTTCATATGGTGTACTCTTCCCTCAAAGTCAAGGGCATCATGTGAAAACATGATTCAGCTCTGGGCGAAGGCAAAACAGACCTTGTGTGACACAGCTAGATCCAAGGATAAAAGCAGGAGGTCTACAGTGCACTGTATGTACAGAGGTGATGAGCCACACCTCTGACACTGTGAGCAGTCTGAGTGAAACTGACTGCAAGCTCAAAACATGCACTAAAATCTAAAGCCATCATACAATAACAGAAAGGGGGAAATATCTCATTAATTTTGTATTAGGTATGTATTGAAATGATATGTTTAATGGAATAAACTGAAGAAAACCTATTATTAAAATTAATCTCATTTGCTTTCATTTTTTTGATATGACTACAAGTTAAAATCATGCATGTGGCTTACAGTCGTGTTTTGATTTCTATTACCATCATTTAACACCAACTCTAGAGCATAATCTTACACTTCACCTTGGTCATGCTTCTTTCTCTCCCTCCCCACTGATATTCTCGTCTACAAACTGAGGGACACTTATACCCATCTCCCAGGGCCAAGTGTCTGCCTGACACAATGTCTGGCACCCAGTAGCACCCCACTCACTTCCTTCTCTATCTCAGTGCCCAGAAACCTAATCCTGGGACTGAAAGGGGAAAACTATTCCAGCTCCTAAAAAGTCCTGCTATGAGATCTGCCTGTGACACTCCCTTCCCAAGATCCATGACAGGGCTGTCTTCTTTGTCTTAAGGGAACACAGTACTCTGCGATTTCAGTGTCTTAAGACAGATAACTCTGGCCATGTAGAATAACTAGTAGGATGATGGGAGGGGAAGAGGTGCTGTTTATAGAAGACAGGAGCTGAATGCTGCTCAAAGATTTTGTTTAAAATTCTTTATGTAACCACACAGTTCTATGTTTGGGTTTGCTGCTCTCATTAAATAAATATCTGGAGAGTCTTCATGGATCATTCCAGAAATGTGAGACTGAAGTTTTCTAGATAATGACCAACACTTTTGGATTAAACTCAGTGGATTCTCAATTGGGTTGTTGGGGAACATCTAAGGATGATCAAGAGGGTCGTCCTTATGATGGGAAAAGATGGGCTAGATCTCATGACAACCAGGCCCAAGGAAGGGATCCTTCTAAAGTGATGTGCAACATCCTGCTCAGCAATACACTGCATAGATTCCTTTTCCCCCTGAAATATGCTTTATTCATTTACTTATGTACTTGTTTGTACATGTTTGTAGTGCATAATGATTACATTTATCATTAGGAGTTGGTACACATACATAGCACATCTAAATTCTCTTTTCATCCCTTACACCTTCCATCCCTCCATCCTTCTTCCAACTCTTGATCATCTTTCCTCTTGAAAAATCTCAATTTCCATTTTTCCCTTCAATTCTTTCCTAACAAATCCAGTTTAGGTCAATGAGAAGGCAGAGGGGAGAGAATGACCAAGACACAATGGTATGAAAAGACAGAATTGAGGAGAGCAAGAACATCTTGTTAACTTTGACATGTCCCTGACATTCAGCTCCGTGGTTGGAATGAACATGTGCCAATTATTTCTGAATAGCACAGAAACAATAAATTTGTATTTTAATGAAATATTTTGAAATGCTGAGGGTGTAGCAGTATTTGGAGACCTAAATTTGACCTTCAGCAAATTTAAGTCACTTTTAACTTTCCTAACAGGGAAATTAAGATAGGGGAAATACAAAAAATAATATTTGAAGGCAAAAGATTTCTTCTCTTAAACAGACTCTAATATTTAGTTTTAAATTTGTAGGAAAAACTGTACAGAAAACACAGTTTCCATATATAATACTCCCTCTTTCCTATACACATACATGATTTCTTCTCTTTTTAAGAATGTTGCATTAGTGGGACACATTTGTTAAAACTGATACACCAGCACTGGTACATTATTAACTAATGTTCATAGTTTTCATTATGATTCACTCTGTTTTGCATTGTCCCATGGGTTTGGGAAAGAGCACGATGCCAAGCATTGCAATTTTATGGTTTCACTGCCTCCTAAAACCCTCTGTGTTCCTACTACTCATCCTTTGCTCCACACCTGCCCTTGGCAACCACTGACCTTTTTGTTGTGTCTATAGTTGCTCTTTTTCCAGAATGTCATGTAGTTGGAAATATATGAAACATAGCCTTCTCAAACTGGCTTCCCAATATACATTTGAAGTTCCTCTTTGAATATAGTTTTTTAAAACATCAAGAAAACAGTGTCTGTCATGAGAAATGAGAACAAATAAAAGGCAAGTTTTAAGCTGGGCTGTTGTTATTGGCTCTTAGTAGCTGAGAAACTAGAGGACAAACACACTGTGGAGGAGGAGATCCCAGGATAAGAGGACTGATGCTCATACAAGGTGGGAGAACACAGGCACAAATACACACACACTCACCATGGGAAGTGAGAGCTGGTGGCATGGATGCTGAGAGGGGTGAATCTTGTTTCTACAAAAATTAAGCTGATGACTAAATCATAAAAGGAAGTGAATTTTTTTTTGTTTTTGTTGTTGTTGTTGTTTTAAAGAAGATGAAACCAAAGAAAATAAAACAGAATAAAACCAATCAGAACAAACCAGATTAAGTGATACAGGACTTTACAACATAATAAAATCAACAATAGTTACCATAATGCCTTTTGTTGTTTTCAAAATAGCTGCAGATACTTTCGGACATAGTAAAAAATCAAACACAACAGAATAGAATAGAAACAGTAAAACTAAAACAATGGATACAATAAAGGACTTCAAAACAAGGCAATAGTAAATTCAAAATGGCTATCATATGTATCTTACTATCTTTGAAATAGCTGTTCATACCACTGGGTATAACATAATCAAACAAAGCAAAAGAGAATAAATCCCAACCCAACAAAACAATGAACAATGTAGGACTTCAGAGAGAGACTATAGGGAATCAACACTGGCTGCTACCCTCAGAAGAAGACCCCTCCTAGATGCCATGCTGAATACCACTATCTTCTGAATAGATGATCAGACCACTGGCCCTAGACCTGCAAGGTCAGTGAAACACCAAAGCACCACAGGAATCCAATTGCATTTCACCTTGATAGCTATCATCAGAGTCTGTGTTTCTATGGATCAGCTGGTTACTTGGGGTGGTGGGGAATTGGCACTTTTGTTTGCCAGCCCACGGGCTGGAAGGAGCTGGAATCTAACTGTCCCCCTGCCAGTGGTGGCCCATAGGGAAAGGCTTGGCTCTGGATGTTCCAGTCCAGTAGTGGCCTACACATGGCACTGTTTCTGGCAAGGTAGGTCTAGTTCTCCCTTCCCACAGTCCGCTCTGACACTGACTCATGGGGAAAGGTTTGGCTCTGGATGTTCTTGTCTGGTAGCAGCCCACACATGGAAGTGAAGTTTTTACTACTGCACCCCAAAAGACAACTTTCCAACAGGAGGGTAGGTATGATTTTTCCAAGATGCAAGATGGTTGTCATCCTGTTTGTTTGTTTGTTTGTTTGGCTTTGGTTTTTGTTGTTTCTTACTTGGTTTCATTCAAGCATTGGTTTAGAAGTATGGTTTATCTTTTCAATGAGTCAAAGGGGTTATTTATTTTTCTAGACAGTTTTCCTTTGAATCTCTTATTCTCCATTAGCATCTTTTATTTATTCCATTCCATTTTATTTTATTTGCGAACCCTCGGCAAAATATATGTCTTAAAAAAAAAAAACTCCAAAGAAGCACACTTGAAGCAATAATAACATTTTCTCAAGCAGAATTTAATCTGGGGGCTCCATGCTACAGAATTCTGATCAGCAGGGTCACCAGGAGGCAATAAAGGAGAACTTAGGCTGCTGAGGGGGGAGCCAGTGCAGCCTGTGAGAAGGAAGAGGTGTGGTCCAAGTACAGGACACTGATCCCACCGCCAACAGCTGTGCATCCTCAAAGATGGCAGTGCTCAGAAGAGGGTCATGAGGGAGAAATGGGCATTTGGTTACGTACCTGGATTTCCAGGGTTTAGGTTAACTGGAGGATCCAGATGTCTTACTTGAATGGTGTCATTATTTTTGCTCCACCTGTGTGATATTTGACTAAGTGCTCCAGTGACCCACACTCAGACTGCCTTTGAAAAATAAACATTCAGGGAGTGAAGGACAAGGAGGGTGAAGAATTTCCCCAAACCACTGGGAAAATGGGAGGAGGCAAGCATTCATGATAAATGCCATCAGTGAAATAAAATGTCTTGACAACGTGAGGCAGAGAAACTACAACTTATCAGAACTACCGTGAGGAAAAGTACCATACATGCTCAGAAGTGATATGAAGTCCCTTGAGAACAAGATGATGAGATTTTCCTTTCTCCAAGCATTAGCTTCAAGAAACGCAGGATATTCTACAACTAACGAATAGGAGTTCATTAAACTGCACATCTTTTGTTTGCTCACTGAGTGGGGTATCCAAGTTCAGGAGCCACAGTGGATTTACCAAGGGCAATAAAAGGGGGACTGAGTGTCTGCATCTGGGATCCTTTATTTTCTTTTCCTCCCATATCACTCAATCTTCTCTTTCAGTTAACAAGTATTTGAATGAATGCAGTAAATATCTAATTATTCATTTTCATGGGATTCTCTAACCCAGAGTGAAGTCCAGGACCCACATCAGGATGCATCTTTCTAAAGGGCAATATTACCTAGTGCAGATAAGAGAAACTGAAGTCAACACATTTGTTATTCTAGTTCTTTTATTTGAATTTTTTTTCTTTTTGAATATCTGCTTGTCTGAACTCTACCTGTCTTTTAAATGCCAACTCAAATGCATCACTTTCAACATTAGTTAACACCTGACCTGGAATTAATTTCTCCCTTCTTTGTGTGTATATTCACAGTTGCTTGTAAGTGGAAATAAAGTACCATGAGCCTCCATAACAAAGCACTATGTCATACTGTTCACTAGAATGTAAGTGCATGGACATCAGCCAAGTCTTCTTTTCTATCTTTGCATAAACTCATATTGGTTCCTGCAGGATACACTAAGGATGTACTGTACAAATGTTTTTTGGATTATCTTGTTTGTTGATTACAGGGCTACCTAAGTTGCCATCAATTTTCTAGACTTACCCTCTAAGAGCAAAAGTGCGTGCTTTCAATATATGACTTATATCATCCAAGCATCCAAGGTGAAGCTCGAGGAGCTTCCAGGGATCCTGGCTTTAATAACTGCCTACCCTTAAACCATAATGGTGCTGTCTGAGTAGCATTTAACCTTCTCTTAGTTATAACACTCTGGTTTTCTTTTGGGATACACTCTTACTTGCTTTTAATCCAGTGGTTTCAGATGAGGCTAAATCTAGTTGTAGAGGTAATCATAGGACTCAGGGCTACCTACTGTTTTGTCCCTTGTTTATTTCCAATTTGGTCATAAAATTCAAGCAAGATCAATGAGACAAACCTAGGATTTTTGCTAGAACTCCTGGGAAAGAGAAGCTCCTCCTCCACGGTTCCTAAGCTTTGGCGTGTGGGTGGAGCGCTGCCGAGTCATTCTACACTAGGTCCCACACCTGAGAGAAGTGCTAACACGACCAGGAGAGAGCTGACCTATGGTGATAGGTAGAGTTGACCAGATAAAATATAAAAATATAAGCAGTCAGGACCAAAAGGAAGAAGAATGAGGAGAGGAAGAGGAGAAAAAAGGGGAGGGAGAGAAAAAGAAAGAAAAATGAAAAGAAAAATTGTTCGATGTTTATCTGAAATTCAAATTTAACTGAATATCTTGTATTTGTATTTGCTAAACCTGGAAATCTAAGCAGTGGCAACCCAGGTCTTGGTTACTGCCTTGGAACCCCTGCACTCCTCTGCACCCCTACTTCTCAACTATGTTGAAGCACTGCCTTCTTCATTTTACTTAAACCAGTTTGAGCTTTCTTCAACTCACAACATAAGAGCTTCTCAATCTTTTACAAATTCTGCCACCACAGAACAGCAAAACAAGGCCAGCTGTATGGTGCATGAAAGGTACTTAGGAGTAGAACTTTACACATGAGGGAACTGAGTAAAAAGCCAGGAGACAAGGCTGCCAGGACCAGGATGGAGGCAGCAGGTGATCATGTCTGCATGAGCTGTGGTGGGAAGAGGATTGCCACCTGTGTGCAGTTCTTCAGCTTCTCAAGGGCAGCTCACCTTTAACAACTGCACCCCTACCCTAACTCCTAGTCTAGTGACACAGAACAAGAACACTGAGATCTCCAACACAAACCCAAAGTGATGGAAAGAAGCCAAAATATTCTCGTGGTTTGAGACAGTAGAGAGAAGTGAGGAGAGAAAGAGAAAGATTTATTTCAAAATAACCCGTGTCACTTGCCATCTCTACTTGGGAAAAGGACAAACCGAGGGCAATCTAGGTGGGAGAGCAAACAAAAGTGTCTCTCTGGCACCTGGAAGCAAGCAATCTGATCCCAGGGCCCCGGTGACAGAGCTGGAGGACAAAGCTTCATGGGGGTGGGGTGGGCGATGTGTTGCATGGATTCCAAAGCCTTCCCCGCCCTGCCCTGTCTCTAGGCGCCAGCAGGCCATGTCACTGCAAATAAACAATATGAGAAAGCCTGCCAGCAGAAATGACAAGGGTATTTGCAAGTTGAGGAGGCTTCTACCAATGGGGTTGGGTAATGCCACTGACGACCTCCCTTGTTCTTGCTTGAGTGTCAAACATGCTAGCCAGAGCTTTAAGCAACTTCTGGGTGCTGGGCCTGGCAGTCATTTAAATTCACTTGATAATAATTTTTTTGGCTTTCTTGCAAAGCCTTTTGGAAATCTAAATCAAAGCTAGTAGCATCTTATTTGGGGAAACAGGAAACTGAAATGCGATCTCCTTAGATCACACAGGATATGAATGCAGAGGAAGAAAGCCTTTTGAGCTATCTCTAATCTCCAAGTCTGTCATCATTCCCCTTTTCAGATATCAGCATGGTGGCTTGTGGAGCAACACTGGCAAAGTCTCTGTGCAGCAGATCCCTACACTAGCTACCACAGACTCAAGTTTTTATTGTTGTTTTCAAAGCTAAGCAGTATAGTAAAGATAATGCCAAGCCCTACAATAGAGAGGTCATTGAAGTCTCTTGCCATAAATGCTTCACCATTTTGGACATTAAAAAAATAGTCTATCAGCCAGACTTCTTCTCCTTCTCCTTCTCCTTTTCCTTCTGCTTCTCCTCCTCCTCCTTTTTCTCCTCCTCCTCCTCTTTCTCCTCCTCTTTCTTCTTCTTTATCTTTTCTTGTTTATCTTTTCTTTGTAATTTGTGGGGCTAGGGATCAAATTCAGGGTTTCAAACATGTCAGGCAAGGTCTTTATCAGTATGTTGTATCCCCAGCACCAATCTTGGTCTTTCATACATGTAGACATAAATCTATACATTCGTTCTTATTACACACATTTTATACATTTTTTATTTTTATGATTTGTTTGGATGATTTCTAAGATCCCTTTTTGAAATTCAGTTTCTTCTTACCTGATACATAAAAGCACAAACATTATACATATTAATGAAGTACCATATGATACATGTATACATTGTATAATCAGGTTAAATATATCTACCACCTCAAATATTTATCACTTCTTCATGGCAAAAACACTCAAAATCCCTTCTAGCTTTCTGAGATATATAGTACACAGAAACTCTCTATAGTCACTCTGCTATACAATAAATAACACATTAGAATTTTGGTCTAATTGTATCTTAGTACTTATTGACAAATATTATTTTTAAAAGCAAAATATACTGCTAGTTCTTAATTTTTATCCAAATACATAGCTACAAATTGGACTGGACGTTCATTTACACGGCTGTCTTCTCACCAATACAAAGAGCCATTAGCAATTCGACATACATTTATGGATTGTGTAGTACGTGTTAGATTCTAGATACACAATAATATATAAGATGAACTTGTCCACTTACATTAGTGGTGAATGCAGACATAGGAATTAAATATTTGAATAAAATATAGTAAAGGAAATAATGAAGATAGGCATGAGTTTCTATGGTACTACGATGGGCTGGAGAGAGCTGGGGATTTCTAGGAAAACTTCCTGGTGACTTTTCTGAAAGACATTGTGGTAAGAACACTGAACATGAGCTCTTAACAAATTTCTAAATAAACCATGCAGTATTGTTGGTTATAGGTACAGTATTGTGCAGGAAATCTCCAGAACTCATTTATCTTGTTTAACTGAAACTATACTCTCATTGATGATTAACATTCCATTTTTTTCTTTTGTTCAACCCCTGCAACCACCATTCCACTCTTATTCCATGATTTGTCTTTATTTTAGATACTTCATCTAAGTAGAATCTGATTTATGCATGTGCACACATTTTACATATGTAACTCTTTCAATTCTCCTTCAAGTCAGTTGTAATATCTTGAAGGGTCCCTCGATTATTGAGCAATATAAAATTTTTTACATGTGTCCACTTGATAATGCCTAAGACTTGTGGTTTTGCTCTTTAATAATAGATTAGGGAAAGAAAATGCACTGTGTCTCAATGTTCCCACATCTTCACTATAAGGACATGTTTTCCTTGAAACTATAGGAAAAAATAAAACCTTTTCTTCAGTAACACTGCAGGGTTATTTTCTACACCCCTTTTCTTAAAAGGAAGCCCCATTTCCTACCTCTCATCCTTCCTTCCATTCCCTTCCCTGCCAACACAGTAAAATGATCTTCATCTGCAACCTGGAAAAACTAATTTTCTGTTAACGCTCTAGTCATCCCCATTACAGGGGCATCCAAGAGATAAGCGTTAATGTGTATCCTTACTTATGGAGTTTTTCTAGCACCTCGCCAGGGAACAAAGCCTTAAGCTTAAGAAAAGAATATATAAAGATTGAGATTTCTGGAAGAAAATCACAGATCACCTTGTGTCAAAGCATAAAGACTTTTCAGAGGTCTTAAATTAAGGTTTTGTCACTCTGTGAGCCCTCTCCCAAAAAAAAGAAAGAATTTTTTTGAGGGATAATCACCATCACATAGGCAGAGAAGATTGCTTGCCAATGGCATAGCCACAAGTTGTAGGGAGCAACTCTGAAGGACACGGTCTCTTCTGCCAACAGAATCTTATTTGAGATAAAACATTCTGTCTTAAACAAACAATGAACACATAGCAGAACAAACACAGAAATATAGGAAATGAGAAAACCAACATGCTCTTGTGAAATTGACAATGGCCAGTGTGTTGGGCCAAGTGTGAAGAATGGGAAGAAGGTAGCATCAGGTTTCTACTGCCACCAGCTCTGGAAGGGAAGATTCTGGGCTTTCAGAAGACCACACTGACTTTTCTACTCTGGCTCATTGTGATCTGTCATTCCCAAACTTTCTGTTTTCACGCTGAACATGTGAGGAAGACAGACAGCACTTTCTCAGAATTGATGGGTCATGAGAAGTTCTGATCAAATAAGCAGGCAAATCTAGCTAGGCTTCTGCTGATGTGACTCTCTTCAATGTGTAACCTACCCACTTCCTCTATGAGGTTAGACCCAGACGTCCTTCAAGTATAGTGACATCGTGGACAAGACTTTCCAATTTCTTGCCCCTCACCCAGTTTGAATGGGGCAAGTGATGTCTAAAGAAGTTTCCAGGTGTCTCAGACCCACAACCAGCCGGTGCGTGTTCAATCTACCATCTTAGATATTATGAGCTGTTTGCCAACAAGAACTCAGGCACTGGGCAGCTACCAAACTGAGCTCCACCTATTTTATTCCCTGCACCTTGCTGCTGCCAGCCCTCTCACAGACCTAACGCAGGGCAGTAAGCCTGTGAGAAAGAACCCAGAATTTCTTCATCTGTGGCTCTGTCTCCACCACTCTGAAGATTTAGTGCTAGAGATGGTCTCTTTAGAGAACTCACCAGCTAGTATTTAGAAAGAACCTATGGTTGAATGACAGTCATGTGACTCAACCTGCACCCTTCTACCCTTCATCCTTAATACTCTTGACTTCCAAATTTGGATTTCTGGAACACATGTGATTTTGCAGTCATCTTTAAACTGTACCACCTGAAGATGATTTGGCCCAATTCCATTAGAAACTATAAAGCAAAGCAATATCTGGTTAACTGGGGTGGGTCAAAGTCAGAATCAGAACACACAGCTGGAGGAGTTAGGAGCAACAATATATCAACTCATTTAATGCATTCATCTAAGGACCTCTGGATCTAGTCTCTACCTCATTATCAAATGAGATAATTTTAGGTGTTTATAAAAGTGACTTGCAAATAATAATTTAAAACACAATTGACAAAATACGGAAAGCAATGCAGACATAATATGGAGTATCTATCATGCACTGACTGTGTTTTACATGAATTATCCTATCATGTGAAGTTGATGCTCAGACTAATTTAGTTTAGTTCATTGCCTATGAACATAAATACCTCTGATTTGGAAGCTCTTCTTTGACAGTGCAGCTATACACCTCCCAACTATTCACTTGGGTGTGTTCAGTCTGGTAAGTGATCCTTAAGCCCTTCAGCTTTTGTTCTGGAGCCTTTTTGTTTAACATGCCTTGGTGAAAAGAAATTTAAACTCTGCAGTGTCCCAAAACAAACTCCTTCACATATATCCACACTCCAGAAAAGTCAATTACAAAAATGGAGTAAGTGACTTGATGACAAAGTGGGTGGCATTGTATGAGTAAGGACAAAGATCTCACCCAAAGGGCATTTGTACTCCATCAGCTCCTGTGCCTCTAGACTTACTTCCTCTTAAACTCCACCCATTTTAGAGAATGTGTCACCCTGAGTAAAGCCCCACCAGCTCTGAGTCTTTACTTCTCAAATAGGCTGAAACAGTGGGTGTTTAATTATTATTTTTATTGCTTTCTGTATGTCAGCATTTGATAAAGGATACTTGCTCACTGAATACTTTGGTGCAAGCATGCAAGATAGTATCCCAGTCTACCACTGTGAATGTTGAAATCAGCAGAGCTCAAAACCTTGGAAATTCTTATCCCCAATAAAAGCCACTAACCAAAGTGTAAAGGCAATGAAGGACTTAGCTTCTTTTCTATCACAGCTAGGAGCTGACAAAATGTATATCTTGGTCAGTTGCCAATCTCTTTGACCTGAGCACGCTCAGAGTTATTGAAGGATCTGCATTATTGTGGTTGTCTGAGTACATTGCACAACACTTCTATCCTCTCTACCAAGACTGACAACACTTCTCTGGGTGATGTTTTGTGGTATTTGATAGGGCTAGATCACATATCTTTTACGTATCTATATTTCACTACATAACTCTTGGCCTGAAAGGAATTTCAGGGGTTGTCTTAGCTACTTTGTTGTTGCTGAGGCACAATGCCCAGTGCCCACAACTCTAAGGAGGACAGGTTTATTTTGGCTCATAGTTTGTAGTGGTTTCAGTCCCTCGTCAGCTGGTGTGGCTAGCATGGCACAGGGACATGGCAGAAAAGAAACACCTCATGGTATGGCAACGGGAAGCTGAGCAAAATCAAGAGAAGAGAGAGAGAGATATGCCCTTCCGGGCCATGCACTCAGGGACCCACCTCCTCTGACCATGCTTCAATGCCCAACAACACATTCAGCCATAATTTATCAGTGGACTAAGCCATTGATGAATATTATGCCCTAGTGATCCAATTGCCTCCCCAAAGCCTTGCCTATGAGAGCATGAGGTTTTTGAGGGACATCTAGACATAAACCATAACATGGGTATTTCAATAAAATAATAGCATATATTGACTCTTTCTGTTTTTATCACACTTTATAATTTCTAAGTGCATTTACCTGTATTAGTTCATTTGATCCACACAAATTTTAGAAATTGTTCCTAACTCAAAGAGTTTTATAAGGGCTTAATATGAAAATGTACAAGCTTTTAGCACAATGCCTGGCACATAAATATGCTTGATACATGTCACCTATTATAACTGTCAATTCTTTGCAATCAGTAGGCAGTGTGGTCCATTTCTCGTCACACACTCAAGGATTTTCAGAGGAGGGAAAATCCTGGTTTTCTTGACCACCTCATTTCCTTAATTTGGTCATCTCACATTTGTTTATTTTGTTTGCTTGTTTCTAGGTGATAGTAAAACTCATTTTGCTTTGCACAGCATTCCCTGGTTGGACTTGCTTTCAATAGGGTGGTAAGCCTCTCTCCAACCCTGGAAACTGGGCAAGGCTCAGTGTTTTCATGACTGAGAGATCTCAGTTGACATTGAGGATTGTCTTGTTGCTCATGACTGCCTCTGGAATGCTCAACCAACAGCCTTAGAAAATTGAGACAGGTCAGGAAATGGGGTAGTCTGCTGAAAAGAGTTAAAATCTCTGGCTTCATCCACTGAGTCACCAAAGAAGGGAATCAAGCTCTCAGACTCCTTACATGAGGGCTTGCCTCTTCAAAATGGCCTGCATCTACTTCCCTTTTGTGTGCTGTAAAAGCTCTGCTGCATAAGGGAGGCTAATAGGGGGGATGGATACAATCAAAATATATTATACACATGTGTGGAAATACCACATAGAAACCCAATATTTTGTAAAATTAATAGACAGTAATAAAATATATTTTTAAAAAAGTTTCCCTACGTGAAGTCAGAGGAACTGTTGAGGAGATGCAGGCTTGAGATATTTATTTCCAGTCAGTTTAAATATTTGACCAGTCACAGAGTAAACAAGATCATGGATTAACCTTGGCAGTTAAACCTAAAAGAAAGTCAAAAATATCCTGAAAGTATTGACTTGGAAATCAATCCTCGATGATGATCTGAACTGCTGGGCACTGACCAAGAACTGTCTTTGTCCTGAGTGTGACCCAACCCAAAGGCCCCTGTCTTTGGGGACTTCAAGCACAGCAGAAGATGTTTCCTTGGGGCCCTCCCTCCTCCCACCCTCATGGGGTTCTAGGATGAACTCAACTGCAAAATGTGTCATTTAAACCCAGAATGGAGATGACAGCTGTCATGGAAGGCTGTTGGGACCCAGCCCAACATAAATGTCTGGCAGGGGAATTAATATGAGACTTGATTTACACTGAGCCGTTTTCCTGTTGCTGTGAATGCAAGATTACTGCTTCACCCTTGGAAGCCATAGCTTTCTATTCATATAGTCAGTTTGTCCTCAGGAAAACCCTGAGACAAGAATTCAAGGCTAGTTATTTCTGTAGAAACTGGACACACGTACACACCACAGGTAAATGTTCTACTTCTCTACTGAGCAGAAGCCCTGAGATGAGGAAGTATGTGCAAATATTTTTTTCTGTGTTTGTATCTCTGGCTGTCTCTCCCCCATACACACACGTACTACCCACTAAATTCCAGAAGATATTTATATGAGACAAATATTAGTTTAAATATCTGGAGAGAAATAAAGCCAAATGGGGCACATGAACCTAAAGGAGTATGTGGTCATTTTTATGACTCACTACCAATTACCAATCCTGCCAATTATGACATGACCCAGTGGAGTAGGTAGGGTCGGATGGGTGGGATGGTAACTTGAGTTCTGGCCTCTTACAATTCATATGCTAATGGCTTAACCCCTAATACTCTGGAGTATGACTTTATTTATAAACACAGTAAGAGATAATTCAGTTAAAAGGAGATCATTACAGTGAGCAGTAATCCAATGTGACTGGTACCCTCACAAAAAAGGGAAGCACATACACAGGATATGCAGAAGAGCAAGACACTGTGAAGAGGTAAGTGAAGAAAATGGCCATGAACAAGTCAAAAAGAGACCTGGAGCAGATCCTCTTCTCACAGCCCTCCAGAGGAGCCATGCTGCAGACATCCTGCCTTCGTCACAGTGTCTGGGACTGTGCGGCCATAAATTTCTGTTGTTGAAGCCTCCTGATTGTGGTCCTTTGTTATGACAACAGTGTGGATCGAAGCAGCAGCCTACAGAAGTCAGGCTCTTGGCAATACAAAGCATGTCCTGTCTTTATTCCGACCTGGACTATAAGCTACCAACTCAGGTGTAGCATTCGGTAAGAGTTCCAGGGTGCCATCGTCAGGGTGAGCAGTATTAATGAACAAGGTTTAAAGACTCTTCTTCCTCATTAATTCCTCGACATATGTTCACAGCCAGGAAGACAGAGAACAGAAAGTGCTATGGGTTTTATCCCTTTACTATAACTCTGCCATATGTCTATCTGCATACAGATGACTGAACATTATTGTCTGATCAACTATGAGCTCATCTAAAGTACCCACCATAAAGTTAGAGAAACTCTGACCTCATGCACAGATGGGTATAGAAATGGGGACTGGGAAAGCAGAAGTGACTGGCACCAGAGTCACCTAAGGGCTGACAGACCTGGCCAGCATCATAATTCCACATCCAAGGTTTTATCCTGTGGTTTCCACATTGGTTTCCATCCACAGAAACAACTTTCATTATAGGAAATCTGATAAGATTCTCCCTTGCTCTATGTAGGAATCTGTCCATTGACTCCCCTTTTTGGTGGGAAAGGAAAAGGATAAGGTCTTGTCATAGACTGGGGGCCTCTGAGATCATCTGAGTCTTGTAAAATATTTACACTAAGTGGTTTGCCAGACTCTGACCAAACACTTGCAGTGATGGGAAACTTACAACTTCATTTCACACAGCTCTAATGATTCCAAATTCCTTGACAGCAAACCAAAAACTTGCCAACCTATTGAGGATAAAGACTTTTTTCCTTTGTCTTTTAAGTTATTCGGTTTGAGTCAATGCCCGGGGCTTTAGTCCTCCAAAGTCTCTGTGATGATTACAATGGTGACATTAGTTCACATGACACCTTCTCTCTACAGGGGATCACATGAAAGCAAAACTCCCCTCTGAACAGTGGGGCTCTGTGCCCAGCTCAGAGGACACTAAAAGTGCCCAGTCTTTTGGGCAGTGATATTGAACAGAATGATACGGATAATGGCTCCAGTTTTAAGGATCCACAGTGCATCTAATTTGAAGAACTGGGCTTCAACCACAAAGAGGGCAATTCATTTCTTCGCAAGGACTAAATCAGATGTCAGCTAAGTTATGGCTATGGCCTGCTCAGGTTTGCTCTTTCGTACATGCTGAATGATGTCCCTGCTCTCAGTCACTGTTCTTGGAGAAGCAACATAGCAGGACAAGAGGCAGGAGGCAGAGCAATGAGTCAGATGGCCTTTACAGCTCTTCCACTCAAGATTCCTCTTGAGTACATTCTCCTCTTCCTATAAAAAAAATAGCCATTGGTCGGCATGAACGGACGGTTCTAAACACCAAAATAGAAGCCTGATGGAAGACAGGGAACTTGGTTTTATAGCCCCAGTCTTGTGAGCTTGCATATATCACTGAACGTTTCTTAAAACTGTATTCCCATTATTCTGAACAAGAAGACTGAAGTCAGAAGGAGCGTTGAACTCCAAAAGCTTCATATTCTTTTTTTTTTTTTGTGTGTGTGTGTGTGTGTGTGTGGCATCAGGGTTTGAACTCACGACCTTGCGCTTGCCGGGCAGGCGCTTAGACCGCTGAGCTAGATCCCCAGCCCTGTTTTTTGAGACAGGGTCTCACTATGCCATTCAGGCTGGCCTTGAGCTCACTTTGTAGCCCAGGCTGGTCTCGAACTCACAACGATCTGCCTGTCTCAGCATCCCGAGTGCTGGGATTACAAGCGTGGGCCACCACGCCCGGCAAGCTCCATATTCTTTAGGTCTGTGTGCCCAGAGATGCCACTCACCCACTCTAACCCCTTCCCAGTCAGAAGAAATTCCTGATAGATGAATTAGACTGGGTTGAAATTATAACAAAATTCTTCAGTTGGCTGAGCTAGTTTGGACTGTTACTTTTAACAATAAATAACTGCTACCATATGCTGAGTGATTACTATAATGCCAGCTATGCTCATTTCACCTAACCATCCAAAGTTCCTGTGAAGCAGGTAGCAATCTCTACTCCAGAAGTGAAAATAGCCAAGGTTTACAGCGGTCAAGTAATTTACCCACACTGACCAGCTGGTAAATGTGGAGTCAGGATTACAATCTAAGCAAAACGTTGTCAGAATCCAGTCTCTTAGTCTTCATAGTATTTTGGTGCTATGTTGAAAAGTACATGGACATCTAGTTGCTCACATCCATAAAATCTACATACACACACTCATAAAATCATCTCTATATTTATTTTGTTATCAGTGCATCCATATACACCTGTGTCTATCTCAATATATATCTTCTGTTTGGCAAGAATTTGCTTTATAGATGAAGGTTATGTCTCACTGCTTAAATTTATTGAAAGTCATTCCTCTCTGACTAGAATCAAGAAGGTGTTTGTGAGGTGAGCATTTCAGTAATAAATACTGAGCAAACCAGATATCTTCAAATTCTCAAAAGTGCTATTTTAGTCCAATTCTGACACTTGGAAAATATGTCTTCTAGACAGTGTACTTTACTCTTAAATTAACAGATGCTTTAAAACTTTCAGAGGCCATGTCACATGAAGGCACCTCTCAGCTAGTACCTAGTGCTCTTATCAACAAGAAGAAAATAAGCTGTGTGCATTGTTAAAAAGAACAGGCACTGAAGCAGGAGATAGAACATGAAAAGTAAGAGACTCTCTCTAGCCTCGTCTCATTTCCAAACACTCTCCACGAAGACAACTACCATGAACATTTTCCCCAGTCTTTTCTACAAAAGGGTTCATACTCCTTGTACTTCTGTCTTCCTTTTTCATTGGCACATATCTTGGTGACCTGGCCCCACTTCAGTGGATCTGGCTCTGACTCAAAGATTTTAATGGGCAATCCATACTAATATTAATGAAACCCTGATAAGAGCAATAACTCACATTTACTAAGTCTTTATTATGTGCCACTGGTTCTCCTAAGCCCTTTACATATCTTTATTCATTTAATTCTCCCAAAGTTTGGTAGGAGGTGTTCTGCTGGGCGTCTTCCCCTAATCCACTCCTTTCCCCGTCCACACTGCACCTTGCTCTGCAAGGACAGCAGCAACAAACACCTGATCTCTGGCTTTCAGGTGAATGGCAACAGAAGAGGTAGAAGAAAGGGTGGAGATCAAAGGCGCACTTGGTCCTTTGAGTCTCCCAACTAGTGTCTGTCTCTCTTTGGACAGCAGGCCATGGTTCCTGCCAGACAGTCCCTTTCACACCAGAGTCTTTCTCTGCCCCTCTCTCATTGTTTCTTGGCAATGACTCACCATTTTTGCTAACCTTGAAGTTGGGTATGATCTCCTTTACCCTGTTCGCACTGTTGTAAATAGTTCGTTTCCTTCTACCATCTTAAATGATTTGATTTAAGTATGCAACGTATTTCCTTCTAGAATACTGACTCACACAAATATGTGCCACAATCCCCATGATACTACTGACACAGAGAGACAAGAATTTACCTGCCCATACAAGCTACTTGGCCAATGGTGGGAACTGGCCTAGATCACGAATTTACCCCCAGATACTGTGTTTCCACCCCTGTACTTGCTCACTTTCCACAGAATAACCCATTTGGTTTCTCACCTTCGTGTATATTCACATGACACTTCAGTAGTACACAGGATTTTGCAAACACCAAAGTGTCTATGAATATCTTTTTAAGTCTATTTTCATATATGTACTGAATTTTATCTATAGGTATTTTCAATGATTATGTGGTTTTTAATCTGAGATGTTGTAAAATTGCTATCTTAATTAATCAAATTGAATTCACTCAGGTACTATGACCCAGTAATTCTATGCTAAAGGGATGCAGATAAATTTAACTTTAGACACAGATACAGACATAACTACATCAAAGAAATGCCCACACAATTTATAAAAGGACATGTGTAAGAAAGTTCATTGCAGCTTTTTGTGGTGTTGTCATTTGCATTTTTGTTTGTTTGTGTTAATGGGCAAAGTACCCAATGCAGAGGCAGGACGTTGGCGGCAGGTCGGAGTCCATCACTGGGGGAAATTCTTAAGTAAACTATAATGAATGCACACTGTGGCATTCTGCAAAACAGTTTGAAGCAATAGTTTAAATATTATAAATACAATGCTAAGTGAAAAAGGTAATAAGTATCCCATAATGCCATTTTTCTAAATTAAAACTACAAACAAAACAATACCTCACTGTTTGCAGAAATTCATGCAAAATGATACACATCAAGCATATGATTGCCTAAAGAAGGTTGATATATGCGGTTAAAAGAAAAGTAATGAAACAATCAAGATGGGGGTGCGGTAAGCATCGAGTAAAAGATTGTCAAATTTCCCTCCAGAAAGATGATGCCATTTACATGACTTCCCATAATATGAAGGGTAGTTATTTTTCCATAACACTTCCTACAGTGAATACTATGAAAAAGATTTTTCTAAAACTGATGCCTATTATCAGACTTGAATTTCTTTCCAGATTGATGATTTATTTTACATTTTTCCCTTATGTGGAGTTGACTTAATTGTACTTTTTTCTACAACTCAGGATACTTTGCATTGTAAGAAATGTCCCTTGCCCTTCAGTGTAGTGGCAGATCCACCAGGGAAGTCTTACATCAACAGGTCTTCTGCTATTTCAAAATCATGAGGGATTCCACATGCAAATGGTCACCCAATCCAGAATGACAATGAATGTGGATGCCATGGTCACCTTCTATCCCTCTCTTCAGTTCTGAAGTTGCAGCATCCCAGTGACTCCATGACCTCTCCAAACCAGGAGACCATCCGTGCTTGGTTGGTTATCCCAACTGCATGTTCTCATCATTTCAAACTGTTTCAAATTCACTCACACTTAATTCACTCACAAAAAGAACTCTTTCTGTGCTGAGCAACTTCATGTTGTGTGGCTGTTTCCACGAGCCCTTTTTGTTTAGCTAGGCTTTTTTTAAACCTCCCCCCTACCCCTCCTTTCCCCCCTTTTTTCTCTTTTCTTGGAAGAAATTGATCCCTTGCCAAAAGTAAATGAAACTCTGGCTCCAAGTTCAACTCAGAATTTACTAGCTGATAAATTGGAAATGTAGAGTGGGTTGTGAAGGTGGGGGGAAGCACTGGGGGGGAGGCAGGCTTTCATTTTGGGGCGAGTTCAAACTTGGACTCAGAAGCTATTAAAGTGTCTGATCTGTGCTGAGTCATATGGAGGAGGGGATCAAGGGATGATGCTGGCTTCCCGCCAGCCACACACTCCACCTAGGCTGATGAAGAGCCTGCAAAGGAATTATAACAGGGTCATAATTTCAGTAGCGTTTTAAATATAGCATTGGAAGCCGACACCGAGCAAGTTTTGGTCTCTTTCTCTGACTGGTGCCTGAGACATGTTTCTGAGACCCAGACTCCCACTCGACTCTTCTTTTAACTTTGCCCACTATGACTCTTGCTCCCACCCTCCTTCCCTTTCTCCAGTGAATCTCTCCTGAAACCTTCCATTCAACAAGAGACTAGGTAGAGCCAAGGAGAAGAGACCAGCACTAAGAGGGTGAGATTTCCTCAGGACACATGAACTAATGCTATTTTGTAAGGTAGGTAATGTTAAGTCCCTCCCTCCAGATAAGAAAAGCACAAAGACCTAAGCAAATTTCTCCCAGGTTATAAAACCTGTAAATACTGACCTGGAATTTGAACCTAGGGTGTCTGCTCCGTGCCCCTAGTCACAGTAACCTATGCCCCCCACTCAGGAACCTTGATCTCACCATACCTCAGAGGATGCCGGCTCTTGACTGTTTCTGAGCCTTGGAACTTACGGTTCTCTTCTCAGGCAGGGATGGACAGCAAAGGGCAGATCAATCTAGTTCTTCAGCTCCTTCCATCCCATTTCCTTGCTCAAAGCCTGGTTCAAAGACCATTCCACCATTCATCATTCATTTTTCCCCAACATTGCACTATGAAAATTTTTAAAGATGCCCAAAAGATGAGAGATTGCTACAGAACTCAGGTATTTACCATCTAGATACTATAATTAAGATTTTGCTGCATTTCTTCCATCCTATCTATCCATTCCTCCAAACACTTATTTGTTTATTCAATCCATCTTATTTTTGATACACTCTAAATAAGTTGTAAACATTAGTACATTACAGCACTGAACACTTCTATTTTCTCTTCTATTTTACTTCATACAAAAGAATCATACTTAAAAATTATCAAGTGCTCATAGTAAAACATGAGTTGGACAGCATTCACAGTTCTTTACCGCATCTCATGCGCTCCTTAGCTACAGATCTGACAGCTGGTATTAGCGCCACTGTTAAAAAGAAGAAACTGAGGCTAAGGAAACCCAGTGTCTCATCTGAGGCCACATTTCCTAGCAGAGGAAGAATAATGAACTCTCACTCTTTTCTTCTTCCTTTAATTCTTATGTATGGGGTAGAAAGATCAGGGTTTGTACATGAATGTCATGCCCTAGAGATAACACTTCTGTTTTTCAAATCTGGTGTTCTTAACTCTCTCTTCTGGGTTAGTTTTTAAAATAAAAGAATGGTGAGATACTAGCCAAGCCTGATACTGGGTGAAAGTAATCACTCATGACGTACAATGCACTCGTTATCATCTCTTGATACAGCTTTGTGGTTACAAGCCCAGACTCAAAACTGGAGTGTGTGGGTTTGAAACCAGCTTACCTATCTACTGGCTTTATGTCATTGGGAAAATGATTGGCCTCTCTACTTCAGTTTCCTCATTAGTAAAATAACGATTATAATCATACCCACACATGCAATTGTTATGATTAAATGGTATTTTACATATAAAAAACTTTGCCTAGATTCCAGCACATACCGATAAAAGCATCTCGATGTGTCATTTAGATCTCAATGTACAACTTTGACCTGGGTGCATTATTACACTGTTCAGACAACCTCAACAAGTGGGGTTTGTTACAAAAGTAGGTGGCATTAAAGAGGCTCAGGAAAGCCACAGCTGTGGAGCTGGGTCTCATAGATCTGGAAAACCACTTTTCGCCTATTTGGGCTGTAGCACCCATAACCTGTCACATGGTCAGACAAGTATCCGTGTGCTTGTCAGCGAAGTATGAATGCTTTACTCCTCTATTTACTTGTTCTGCTTTTCTTCCTTTTGCAGGTGGTAAAAGGTTAAGGAAATTACACTACTGTCCATTTTGTTTGTTCATCTATCTCCCTTATGTTCATCCCTGCCTCCTATTCTTTCCTTCCTCCACTCTTTAGGCAAGAACTATCATATGTGTATAATTTCTATCTTTCGAGTTGTATGTGTTCTTAGAAAACATGTATTGTAATGCATGTAGTTTTAATTTTAAACAATGGTAGTCTACATATCTCTATTTCTCACTATTTTCATCCGGCACTGCTTATAAGTTCACCCATGTTATTAAATGTTCATCTAGGCTGTTTGTTCTTTCCATTGCATAGTTCTCCATGATGCATACCCACCACATGTTGCATTGAAATTTCTAGGTTGCCTCCAAGTTCCTGTCACCATAAACAACACTATAATGAGCACCTTCAGACACATCCCCTTCCAAGCGCAGGTGAGATATTGTTGGGAGGTGTGTGTGGGGTCCATTTTAATCTAAGTCGGGCCAGACTGATGACCACAGTGCCTATTTCTGGTAACAGGTCCAGCAGCAGTGCATCAGTACCAACTCCACACAGTTTGTGTGTTACAGTTTTTCAAATTGAACCCCTTGCTTCTCAGTCACTCTTCTATTTCCACAATTCTGTCACTTCTGCTTTAACTGCATGCATCCATCCACCTTTACCTTTTCCTCTACTCTCCCTTGCCATCTATAGATTTTCCTCTTCTTGTGGCTTCTATTGACCTTTGAAAAAGAGCATTTATTGCCTCCCTGTCTTCTGTTTTACCTTCAAACACTGACTGGATCATTTGGTCACTCTCCAGTCTGGGACACTTCTGAGAGGCGGACTTCTTCCCTTAGCTCAGACATCTGTCCCAGGTACAACAACAGATATCTCCAGCATGCTGAAGATCACAGGACATTAACCCTGTTGACCCTGGGGAAAGGGAATATCTGTCTCTTTCCATAGAAGGGGCTATGGTATGGTGAGCATTCAGAGTCATATGGACTGCCCCACTGATTTGGTGTTTTCATTAACTTAACCCAAACTTGCCAATTTTGATGTTAGGTACCATACAATTATACAGGAAGACCACTAATACTGAAAATCATTTTATATGTAAATATAGTGGGAAATAGCCTACTAGTTATGTAGTGTTTATCATGGGCCCCTCTCTCCTTTCTGCTTAAATTTCCTCCAACCTACATACATGTTATTGAGAAATCTTGCCTTAATGCAAGGGAAATGTTATGTCCCCTGCCCAGAACATTCTTCCCCATCTCCCTTTTGGCCTGAATTAAGCGACCTCATTCTTTTCCACTGAATGTTACCTCTAAGGAAGATCTTCTCTGGTCTCTATTCTGGGGTATATTCTCCTGCCAGGGGCTGCCATCTCTGAACATCACACAACACTATGCTTTCTGTTCTTAAAGTGTTGTTCTACCCCACAATACACGAGCACACCAAGGGTACAATTATACCTGTCCTGTCCACCGCTGTTTTTCTATTAGTCAGCAGAGCACTTTGCATCCCGTGTACGCTCAAAAGATATTTGAGTGATTTTGATTAATGTTAGGCAATAAATCCAAGAGACCAAGTATATATCCCACTCCAATTATGAGGTCTAGGAAAAATCATAGTTCCTGGATTGTCTCAGTTTTTATATATAAATGTTTTTTTTTCTCAAATCATAAGAATCTGCAAAACTATGGTAGGAAATTTTATGGGTAAAGATCATTAGATAGCACTGTGTCTTTTAGGAGGAATTGAAATGTCAACCACTTGAGTAGGAGGATAAAATAATGCTCTCATTTTTAACATAATTTCATAAATCAAAGATCATCATCAACAAAGTGTTAGAGATGAAAGGGATCTTGGAGCTTGACCTGTCTAGATATTTTGTTTTACCTGGAAGACAAATTCCCTGGGAATCTGTGGGACTAGCCCAAGTCCCAAAGCTATAAACCAGTGAAACTCAAGAAAAAGGTCATCTCTACTCCTGCCCTTCACAAATCCCAAGGCAAGGGCACTGTTGGAAGGAAGCAACCCCATTGCACATGGTCTCTGAATTCTTCCAGTGGCCAAGCAGTCTCCTCTCTGTTGCCAAGACAACTTTTAAGTTCAACTTCCTTCCCACAAGCCATTAGAACCATAGAATCATCAGATTCTCTAGTGTTTTTTACTCTGTGCCTCTCACTGACCCTAGAAGTAGTGAAAAGAGACATACGTACTGGGTCAGAGCCTTCCTTGCTGTGATCTGATCTGAACTACACCCCAGTGTTAGTTGGCTATGTGGTTATCTGGGGAGTTTAGATTCTAGATTCCTGATTTCTAAGCAGAGTAAAGTTGTTCCCCAATTCAGTTTCCTAGTAAGAAGAATTTACTGTATTTACATTTTTTCCTAGTTGCTACAGCAATTAGAAGCAATGGCAAAAATAATCCTAAGAAGGGGTCCTTTGTACCCAGCTGTTTTAAAACAAGATTTTTCATAAGTATTTACTCTCTCCCCCGAATGAAACCCTGAAGTGCAAAAGTTCACTCTGAGTGTTGCCCACTCTTCTCTTTAGACCTTCCAAGAGTCTCACAAGGCTCTTATTTTTCAGGACCCATCTGGCCGTAAATTACAATCGACGTTAATTTATGAAAACAAATGACACCAGCCTACTCCATGACATTTTGAAATGGGAGAATTAGGCAGGGCAATAAAGCAGGAATAAAATAAAAACATTCAGACCCCATAGCTGCCCTGGCAATGTCCCAAATGGCACAAGGACCCTGAGTTATGCCTATTCCAACACACTCTGCTCTTGCAAAGTTACTGTTATTTGATCACAAGGCACGAAATTAGCTCTTTGTCACAGTGTGGCAGGAAATTAAACACATCCAAGACTTTCTCCATGTGAGTGGAACCACCATTTCATCTGTAATGTTCACATCAATGGTGATGCGCGCAGAGAGCAGGGATCAGACCGCAAGCACCCGCGGACAGTGCGACTGGTGGCTGAATCCACTCTCTCTAAGGGTTGAGGGCACGTAACTGATTCCTTGAACTATCAATAAATACTCGGAGTCAGTAACTCCAAATAGCATCCTGAGGATGGTTTATGCACAAGTAGACATAAAGGTGATCTTAATGTATTTAATGCGGCACTTTCATTCTCCAGCAGTAAGGAGAAAAGATGTTAATGATTAATGCCAACTCAAATAGCATAGGAAAGACTTGAAAAGAAGGAGCTTAGCTGTGTCAATAACTCTCAGAAAGGCAGCTGGTGTTCCGTCCATCTCCATTTCTTTATTTTATTTATTTATTTATACTTATATTTTTTTGAGATCAGGTCAGGCTGACCTTGAACTCACTATGTAACCGAAGCTAGCCTTGAACTGCAGGAGATCCCTCTGCCTAAGCCTCCTGAATGCTGAGATTACATCATGTACCACCACACTGGTTCAGTATCCATTTCTTTAAATTCTTGGAACTTATACATCTGAGTTTTTCTGACATGGATTATAAAGGTGGAATGAAACACATACGCATACAATAAGAATCCCTGGGGCTATAATTTCTTTTCTTTAGTCCTTGACCCTTCAAATAAAAAGATACAAGACCCAAATGGAGACCTAAGGACCAGCAACTTTTTGATGAAGGATCAATGGTTCCTTCAAAGAAAGGCTTATAGAAAATTGTTGGAGAAAGTTAATCAAACCTTAAGCTTAATGGGACTCCTTGGTCCACCAATTCAGATCTTCATCTTCTGAGCCATCTTTTTTGTTCAGCTGATCTGTGAGCACCTGTCAAGATTCCTGCATTGTAACTTTGAGGAAGTTCTGGTCACCCCCCCAACACCTGGGCACACGTGGATGACAGGGAAAAGTGAATATTCTCTCTCATCATCACCACACTAAGAGATCTGAATCCTGACAGTTTACCACTTGGCATTTGCTATGAGGAAAAGACACAAGACCATGAGCCTGCATATCCCCTGAGAGAGTGTGGAGCCAAGGAACTAAGAAACTATACCATATGCGAACTGTGGAATGCATTTGACACTCTCACCCCACCTGCTATCAAATGCAATTCAATGAAAGGCCTCCAGCAGTCATCCTAGCTGTTCCTCCCAGTTTGGGAAGGAGCAGGTTGAGAGAAAACACGGAAATCTCACGTTCCTTCTCTACTAGCCAAAGAGTCATGGTGGGGAGAAGAGCATAATTGTTCCTGCTTTCAGCTATCAGTTAGGAAATCTTATGTAGAACTTTTCCTCAAGATATTTAGAGGCTAGGAAAGAACCACATCCTTCTGCACTTAAAGAGAGAGACATTCCACATAGGACAGAGATTTTAACCCCTTTTGGAGTGGCTTCATCCGGACATATCTCATGGTGAGATGTCTGATTGGTTTGTCGCAGTAGGCTTCTTGGTTGCTCCAAACAGATGACAAAAACACTCCTGCCAGGAGAAGGATAGGGGGTAAAGCTATGGTCCATGGCCAAGGATCTGGGTCCTCACCACTGGTAAAAAGACAAAACCTTCTCTAAGCTTTTCCAAGACTGACACTAGGCAAATATACAAGCTGTGAATCTTTCACTCTAGGACAGAACTGAAAGAGGTGATGAAAGCTCAGAGAGCCAAGGGGGAGGAAAAAGTCCAGGAAAAGATTTCCAGAGATAAAGAGAACAATTCCTTAGTGAGGCAGTTTGGAGAAAACAATTTAAGGGAGGCACGTCTTCGGCCTGTCTTTAACAGATGTTTACTAACTCACTGTTGTACTGGAGCCAGCTGTGGCTGACTGAAGAACATTTTCCATCACACAAATCCTTTGTGGTGAAAAAGAATAAAATTGAAAGTGGATGGCACCAGATTGTGTCCATGATTTATCAGTTTAATCTTGTCACCAGACTAAAAAGAGAAAAACCCATTAGGGGAGGAGAAGGCAAAGAAAAAGACAAAGAATTATATGTGATATGAATCAGTTATTTGAAGTCAATCCGGGAAGTTTCTTTAGAGTATTAAAAACCATTTAAAAGAAAGAAAAATAATAATCCAGTGATCACTCATGTCAAATTTTCAAGGATAAAGAATTTAATTTGGGCTGGCAATTTAGGTCAGTATTTGGCATGTTTTAGGATGTGCAAGGGCATGGATTAAATTCCCCACACCACAAAAAGTAAAACATAAAAATAAAGAATTTAATCTTAAGGATGGAACACTATCTCAATAACTTAACAGGTATATAATTCCTAGAGTAGCAAGCATTACTTCCAGAAAAGGCACTTGGTCCATTACCCAGACTCTAAGAACTGTGGTCAGACCAAACAGGGAAATCCTCGGTCCACACAGTTTGTCCTAGCACTTTGTAGTATTTGAAGGGCACCAGCTCTCTACCTGGTTGAATCCTTTTTACTTTTCTACTGAGTACAATGTTACCTCCTCCCAAGGTCCTTCCTAATGGCCTCATCTGAAATAAAGATTACATTTTATTAAGTTCTACCCCATTTCTCTGTTTATTTATGAAACAGTAATGATGAAATTATCAAATTTGATAATTATCAGATCAACATAGGCTAGCTCAAAAAGAAAAGTTAAAAAGTACTTTGAAACAAATAAAGTAAAAGTTAGTGGTGTGGCACTAACTTCACAATTAGGGAAAAACACATAGCACCAAATGGTCACATTAGAAAAAGAAGACAAAAGTCTCAAAGCAATTATATCAGTGTCTGCCTTAAGAAAATGAACAAGAAGGACAAATTAAATCCAAAGTAAATAAAAGAAAGGAAGTTATAGGCATCAAAGAAGAAGCATATGAGATGGAAAAGGTAAAACAATAGAAAAATTAAAGCAATGAAAACAATGAGGGATTCTTTCAAAACATCAGCAAATTGACTGATCTCGAATCAATCTAACCTGGAAAAGTCAGAGAGAAAGAGAGAGGAAACAAATAACCAATATTAAGCATGAAAAGTGACAACAACACAGATGTACAATATAAAAATGATAGTGGGGGAAATATTAAGTGAACTTTATGCTAATAAGTTGCCAATCTGAATGAGATAAACAAATTTCTTGAAAGACACAAACTATCACAGTTTGTTCCAGATAAAATAGTTACCTAAACATGAGCACTCCAATAGCTAATAAAGAACTTGAATTTGTAATTAAAAATTTTCCCACAAAAAATCCCAGACTTAGATACTTTCATTCTTGAATTATATTTTTAAAAGCATAATACTAGTTCTATACAAACTCCAGAAAGTCAAAAAGAGGGCATATTTCTCAACTGTTTCTATAAGGCCTATATTATTTGATATAAAACCCATACAAAGATGTTATAAGAAAAGAAAATTATGATGGATGTTAGAATATAATTTTCTTTTTCTATACTGTCTTTGTGTGGGTTTTAAATCAAAGTAATATAATAGTGGTCTCATAGATGGCCATCATGAATACAGATGTAAATAAATCTTCTAGATGAAGTTTTGCAAATCAAATCCAACAGTATGTATAAAGAATATCACCCACCTAGAGTTTATTCCAGGAATGCAAGATTGCTTTAATTTTTGATAATAAATCAATTTCATTCATTATATTAGTATACTTTACAAACTAAAATGTATGTGATCATCCTAACAGATACAAGAAGTTATTTTAAGATTCTCTATTCATTCTTAAAAAAATATCAAAAACCAGGTATCTCTAGAACTGTCTCAATCTTACAATGATGTAAGCATGGTTTTACTCCAGCTATAAAATGATGCTGTCTGGTTTAATAGTTTATATTCTACATCACACGACAGATTCTGTTCAAGGCAATGAGGTAAGAACTAAAGATTAAAGCCCATGTAGACTGGAGGCTGGGTTGGTGGCACAGGCCTGAAATCCCAGCACTTGGGAGACAGAGGTAGGAGGATCTCTAGGAGTTCAAGACCAGCCTGGACTGTGTAGCAAGATCTTGTCTCAAAAAAACAAACAAAATTCTAGATTGGAAAAGATAAAGTAAAATTTATTTATCTATGGAGTATGATTGTCTAGCTAGAAAATCAGATGCGATCTACAAAAATCCAATTGAATTTTAGAAATGAATTGATATTAAAATAATGTTATTTACAAACACAGAAAAACATGAAATATTTATGCATATGAAGTATCTAACAAAAGATGTGAAAGGTCTCTGGCTTGAAAACTATAAAACATTACTGAAACTTAAAAATACCTAAACAAATGGAGAAATATATTCATGGGCCAGAACATTCATATTGTTAAATGTTCATTCTCTCCATATTGAGATATTTATTAAGGATGATCCTAATAAAAATTTCAGCACATTGTTTTGTAAATTTCACAAGAGATTCTAAAATTCATATGAAAATTCAAAAGACTTAGAAAAATAAAAGCATATTTTTAAAAAAGCTAAGTTAGATATCTAACATTTTCTGAGCTTAAGACATTATTATACAAGTCACAGAAATCAAGATAGTGTGATATTGGCATCATAATTAATAAGCAAATAAATGAAACAGAAGAATCTACACAGATATGAATAATTTAGTAAGTGCAAAGGTGATTCAGTGTGAAAAGAGAAGAGTTTAAAACAGCGCTGTGAACATTTTGATATTCACACAGCAAGGGATGATCATTAATCCATGTCTTACACCGTACTAAAAAATTAACTCAAATAGATCATAGACTATAAAACTTAACCTATAAAACTTCAAGAAGACACCATATACTTCATGAATTTGAATTAGGTAAAGATTTTTTTTAGATACTTCATTTATAACATACCATATTTAAAAGAATTATACATCAAACTTCATCAAATTTTAAAAGGTTTGCTCTTCAAATGTCACTATAAAGAGAATTACAATATAAAACATGGCCTGGGAGGACAATTTACAAAGAATAGACTGATAAAGGTGTTGCATCCAGAACTGTAAAGAACATAAAACTCAATATTAAGAAAAAAAATGGGCTGGGCATGGTGGCTCATGCCTGTAATCCCAGCACTCGGGAGGCTGAGGCAGGAGGATCATTGCGAGTTCAAGACCAGCCTGGGCTACAAAGTGAGTTCAAGGACAGCCTGAACTGCATAGAGAGACCCTGTCTCAAAAACACAGGGGCCAGGGATTTAGCTCAGTGGCCTAAGTGCCTGCCTGGCAAGTGCAAGTTTGCGAGTTCAATCCCCAGTTCTTAAAAAAAAGGGCAAATATTTGAGCAGGCATCACTAAAAAAATGTATGATTTGCAAACAAGTACATAGAAAGTTGCTCAATATTAGTCATTATTAGAGTACATTAAACTATTACAGAGTTTTGGGAATGGCTAAAATTTAATCCATTAACTCATACCAAGTGTTACCAAGAATATGGAGCAATTGGAATTCTCATGTGAGACATGATCACAAAATACAGTGAATGTTTATATTTTGAAAAAAATGTTATGGTAAGAGGCCCACTACCATTAACCCCCTCAAAATACTCCCCCTTGGTTCAAACACATTTATTCCATCTACTTTGCCACTTTCTGAAGCAGTTATGGGAGTCCTCATTCATGAGTGTCTTTTCCTGGCTGTCTCAATGCGCTGATCAATTCAAAAAGTTTACAGCAATTTCTGTCAAATGAAAACATTTTTAAAATAAAAATATGACAGCAAGTCCTCATCTACTTTATTCACCATATTTGGCACCATGCAAATCTTGATTCTTCCTCAAAGTGAAAATGATCATGAAAGGCAAACATTCTGAATGGATTTATGGCATCGAGGCAGCCATGACAGCTTAACTATAGGTACTCAGAAAGAGTATCTGAAGCAGAGAATTTCTTTGGAAAGTGATACAAACGATGGCATAAGTGCTTGAAGTGAGGGGAAGTATTTTGACATGGATTATGGCAATATGTCTTCTACTGTAGTAAATAATTAAAACAGTTAATGTATCTTTTGATCGCACCTCATATGTTGCTTGTGAGTATAGCCACTTTGAAAAACAGTTGGACAATTTCTTAAAAACATAAATACACAATTACCATATGTTCCAGTAGTTTCAGTCTAGATAAAATAGCAATTTATACATGCACACATGTATCACGCGTACATGTATTTCTACAGCAAATTAACTTATATTTCTTAATAACTATAAATGATCATATGTCTTTCAAAAGGTAAATAGTTAGATAAGATGTTTGGTATTTTGTACATACAATGGTGTTTCACTATCTAACAAAACAGGACACTTTCTTTTTGTTTTGACACAATCCACAATATACATGAATCTCATGTCTTGTACTCTGAATAACTACTTTAAAGATAAAAATATACAATATATTAGCTATGGCTACTCTCCTATTACTTTGCTATGAAAACTTGTTTTTCCATTAAATAAATAAATAAGTAAAGTTGAATTAAAGAAACCAGACTCCACCAAAAGAGATTTAATACCCAGACAGAATACCCAATGCTCTTCTCTTAGCCAGTGAGATTCAGAAATAATGTTTTTATTGATTACACCCCTGATATAAAGGATTTGGGCAGAGTCAATACCATTTGATTGTGCTTTCAGATACTAGCTTATTCTCTGGTATGCATTTTGGAATTACATAATTTTATTTGCTGTCCGTTGTGTAACTGACATTTCTTTGGACACTTGTCTTCCCTTACTACCACTACTGCCACAAAGCAATGTTAAATGTTGTCACAGAAGGTGCTTAGGCACTGCTAGACCCATGAACAGAACAGGTCATTCATTCCAAAGCACAGCCCTTGAGTTAAAACTTGGATGCTTCCAGCCGGCAGTGGGAACAAACTTGGTCCTCTAAAGATGATCCACGAAATATATAACATTCCTTATCTTCACATAGACCATTATGATGAGAAGTCTCTAGAATCAAGTTCTCTAGAAACACTACCTAGTCCTACATCCCAGCTCAGTCAATTCTCCCTTACTCTTTCCTGAGAATTTGAAGCATAGACAGCTGCTCCTGCTCACGGTTTGGACAACACCAGTAAGAGACATGTCTGCCTCCCTCACCCCCAAGTTTCTTCTTCTCCATTTTGACCTATGAGTTTTTTCTTTCACAACCTTTAAGACCAGGTTTGATTTCTAATGATCTTCTCCTTAACAATGCTTTTATGGCCTGTTTCTGATTAAAACACTCAATTTAATTCATCCTGGGAGAATATATTTCTGTGGTTAGCCTTTATCGCTATTTTCCATTCCATCTGTCTTTGATTGGAAATTTTTCAGAAGCAGCTCCTGCAAGGAATTCTTCATACCTCTCCCAGCCCAGGCAGCTGATGCAACGTTACACATTCCTAAAAGGGTCATCACTAGCCCCGTAGTCTCCAGTCCCTATCACTTACTTCCAGCTCAACTTACTAGGCTCATTGTCAGCCCCAAGCTTTAAGTAGAAAAGTGACAGTTGGAATTTTCAACCCAGAGCTGTAAGCCTAGATAAGTGGGAAAAAGATTTCTATGTAGACTGTTAGCCCCTCAGAGATATACCTGAGGGACCAGAGATATTAGGACATTTCAACAATGCCAATTTAGTATTTATTTGTTTATCTGTCTTAGTGTCCTATTCTTCATGAATAAGGAGTAGAAATGCACAAAGAAATGAAAAAGAGCCAAAACGATGGGTGATGAGGACAGAATGCTAGCTTCTTTTTTTCTGCCTCCCTGGGCTATTCAGTCAAAAACCAAGAGTTCTGAGAAAGTTGAGTCATGCTTGTCCAGCTTTGCCCATCACGGGACTCTTTCTTGGTTAGCACTGCCAAATATTTGAAAATTTCTGACAGATTATTTTTAGTGGAAATATAGCCAAAAGTTTCAGGGAAGTATATAAGTTTCTAAGAAGTTGGACTGTGAGAAAGGGTTCAGTGTGTATGGAAAGGAATATTTTAAACAAATCCAGTTTTAAAATTGCAGCTATATCCAAGAGTGATTAATGGTATTTAAGAATTAGTGACAAAGATACCAAGGGGCATAAAAGTGTTTATCTTAAAGATGAAGCAGAGCTTAAGCTGCTGGCATGTTGAAAGAGGCTATTCTGTCTTGATAGAACTCTTCGTCTCTCTTTTCTTTTTATTCTTATTATTTTCATTTTAATCATGTGCATGGCATGGTAACCCACTCCCCTTAACCTTAGTAGTGACCAAGTGATCTCAACCCTGGGTTCAATGATTCCATTCAGTACTTGGTGATGGTATAGCTCAAATAGAGGCTCACCTCTTAAAGCCAGAGCCAAAGGTCCTGAAAACCTACATTAAGTTATGAAGCTAACTCATTACACCTGAATTTCCTCCTCATTTTCTTCTTCTCCATCAGTACTTCAACTTGTACCTCTCTTCCTGTGATGGCAGGAACCTCTGGCTTAGTGTGCAATGTTCACAACTCTGAAGATGAAGACCATCACTGTTTCCATAGTTTCTTTGCATGTGATGCTTTCTTAGAAGACTTTGTTTGCCCTGACATTCCTACACAGAAGAGCCCTGTGATCTGGATCTTTCCATTTCTACTTGATTTTAAAACCAATAGGATGCCTCAGGAATCTTATTCCTAAGGTAATGTTTTCTTATTCTTCTATCAACAACTGTCTAGCTTTGCTAGACAAAATCTTCTCATCGAACACTACAGAAAAAAAAAGTACAAGAGGGGAAATTGGAAAAAGTGAATATTTAAGAACATTCAGGCATAGAATTTTAGGATTTGAAAGAACCTTAAGAAATGCGACCCATTAAAGGCCGGGCGTGGTGGCTCACGCCTGTAATCCCAGCACTCAGGAGGCTGAGACAGGCGGATCGTTGTGAGTTCGAGACCAGCCTGGGCTACAAAGTGAGCTCAAGGCCAGCCTGAATGGCATAGTGAGACCCTGTCTCAAAAACAGGGCTGGGGATCTAGCTCAGTGGTCTAAGCGCCTGCCTGGCAAGCACAAGGTCGTGAGTTCAACCCCCGGTGCCGCAAAAAAAAAAAAATGCAGCCCAGTTTCTGCCAATGACACCAGTTTTGGAGTTAGTGGGGGACCCTGGACCTACTGTTTATATTCTCTGAGTGCTGTTCAATGACAGAGGCAGGGCTGGGACTCTGAGTGATGTTACTTGTGTGATATTTTTCTCCATGAAGCCCTTGTAAGCACATTGCCTAGATGTTTTCTCACTCATTAGTACAATGTAAGTTTTGTGTCCATCTGGGATAAGCACGATACCCTCTATTGAAAGTGTTCTTAGCCCTGACTGCTGCCGCTATGAATGGTCAGGTCAACTCCAGGGAACACCTTGGGAACGTCCCACAGCAATCATATGGCGTCTACCAGCAGCACTGAAACCACCAAGAAACACCAAACCTTTTGGGAGAGATCAGTAATGACCATTGGTTCCCTTTGTTCAGAGAAATGTTTGCTCTCTCAAGCCCTAGACCCTTTTAAGGCTCTCAGCCCCAACTCTTAGCCTCAGCCCTAGAAAAATTGATCTTCTTTAAAGAGCTAGCACTTGACCTTGCTGACTAAGGAGTAGAAAGCAGTTCATTCATCATGGAAAATCTCCTAAGGAAAAGAAATGCATTTATCTTAATTCTACCCTTACATTTATCCAATGCTTCTCCTCTGCACTTTTATTTTTAATTGAAAAGAAAGAAGGAGGAAGAAAAGAAAATCTTTGAAGAGCACACAGTACAGCTCCCTGTACTAGGGTCATGGCTAATACACTAAACCCTTTAGATGACTAGAGGGCAGAGTAATTTAGGTTCCATTACTTCAATCAACCAGGGCTGTGTGGTCAGATCATTTCCTGGTAGTATTCTCCTTCCCCGAAGGGCCACCTGTTCCAGCACACTAAACTTGCCCGGGAAGTTGTTAGGACTCGACACTGCTTCTCAGAACGTCAACAGACCTCTGGGTAGGGTAGGTTAAAGAACTGTTGAGGAAAAGATAGGAGAAAATAGGAGCTAGCATTAACAATAGGGATTGAAGGAGGATTTTGAGTAGTAGAGTAGATTTTTAAATTTCCATCAATAGTTTAAGATCAAGATGGGCAGAATAGACTAAAAGCAGAGAGCATTAAGTAAAAGGTGGGTTGATCCAGTTCATTTCCTCATCTTTCAACACTCTAAGATACAAGCTAAGGAGAGATTCTTGTTAATTTCTCCAAGATAAACTTTCTACAGGATTATTTTCCCCTGTGGTTCATTTTTCTTTTTGGTTGCTGACTCTCTGAATTCCGAACACCATAATACACTCATATTCTAAACCTGTTTTATGGATGTTTATGTTTAGAATTTTGCTTTCCTCTTTAAACTCAAGCTCAAGCCTTCTCTAACCTTCATTTTACACAACTTGGTTTTTCTCTCACCCTATATGTCCACTACTCAATCTTGCCCTTACAGTACCTTTGGACTCTGCCCACCTACAGTCAGTCCTAGTAGAGTTAGAAAGAAATAAGCCAAATCTGCCTTTTGAGCCCTCAGCTTTCTCCAGTCCCTTTTCTTTTTT